>BQNB010090590.1:4582-27104 GCA_026074375.1 Tanacetum coccineum | reverse complement strand
ATTCATGCTTTTATTAAATTTTCTGACATTAGGGGCATTTTGGTAATTTTGCACTTGTTCTGATTTTTGGGTTTTACATTTAACTTGTGAGATTCGTGCATAATCACGGATCTTAAATCTCCATAGCAAGGTAACCAACTCCTGCCGTGTAAACATAAGGTCCCGTCGGCAAGTGGTTCCAACCTTTCCTTAGGTATATCCTTCCTGATCATACCGCCTACATCTTCATTTACAAGATTCTCTGCTTTCTGGGCTTCGATCTGAGCTTTTATGATTCATTTTGGAAGATCCAAGCCAATAGTCATAACCACGGCTCGAACCCACAGTGGCTCAATCCGCTCCTTACGGCTTAATGCATCGGCCACTACGTTTGCCTTCCCTGGATGATAATGAATGTCACAATCATAGTCGCTTAGCAATTCAAGCCAACGGCTCTGCCTCATGTTAAGCTCCTTTTGATAGAGAATGTGTTGTAAGCTTTTATGGTCGGTGAATACGGTGCATCTGGTTCCATATAGATAGTGTCTCCATATCCTTAGAGCAAATATCACCGATCTAAGTTCTAAATCATGAGTGGTGTATTTCTTCTCGTGAACATTTAGTTGTCGAGAAGCATAGGCAATCACCTTCTCTCTCTGCATCAATACAGCACCTAAACCTTTGTGTGACGCATCACAGTAGACCACAAAGTCTTCGCTTCCTTCAGGTAAAGCCAGAATTTGCGCACTGCATAACTTCTGCTTTATCAACTGAAAAGCGTTTTCTTCCTTTTCACCCCAGTCAAACTTGATTCCTTTCTATGTGAGCTTCGTCATTGATTTAGAAATCTTCGAGAATCCCTCGATGAATCTCTGATAGTAACCAGCAAGTCCTAAGAATTGGCGGATCTCCGTTGGTGACTTAGGAGATGCCCAATCTTTGATGGATTCAATCTTGGCTGGATCGTATGTATGCCTCTGCTATCGATGACGGTCCAAGAAATTGTACCTTCGGGTCAAATATTCACATTTTGAAAACTAAGCATACAACTGCTCATTCTTAAGAATTCGCGAAAATTGGCCTTAAGATTTCTTCGTGTTCCTTCCGTTCTTTGAATAAAACAGTAGTCATCAATAAATAATGACAAGACTTATCCAAGTAAGGCTTGCCACTCGGATTTCATGAGGGTCCATGAATACCACAGGTGCTCTCTCTGTTAGTCCGAATGGCAATAACCTGGAACTCGGAAGTACCATACCGAGTCCGGAATGTTATACTTGAAGTCTTTTCTCATACTCTCAAGTTTGGTGATATCCGATCTAGATCTATCTTCGAATAAATACCTGATCCCTAGAGTTGATCAAATAATCCTCGATCCTCGGAGTGAAACGATTTCTTCACTGTCAGTTTATTAACTCATGGTAGTCGATGCACATCCTGTCTATGATCCAATCCTTCTTTTTGACTGAATAAAACTAGGCCTCCCCAAGGGTGAGGAACTAGCCTTATGAATCCTTTGTCGGAAAGCTCTGGTAATTGTTTCTGATAATCTCTCCTTCATTTCGGACGAGCCAATCGATCCAGTGCTCGCTACGGGTGCGGCTCTTAAATTAATCGATTTTGGAATTCCACTGGTCGAGCCGGAGGAAGACCTGGCAAGTCCTCGGGAAATACTTCAGGAAAATCTCGGACGATTGGTACGTCCTTTATTTGTTTTCCTTCCGACTTGTCCTCCTCTTCTTGGCGGATATCTGCGCCAAAAAGACCTGGCATCCTTTTGCCATTCTGAGCTTTGAACATGAGATAACTGTACTACTGGGATCTCTCCTCGTTGCTACTTTCGTTACCACAAAAAGTCAAAGTTTCATTCCCATAGGGAACTTGAACAAGTTTCTCATCGCACCAATCACGGCGTGACATCTCTTACCCAGTCCATACCAACAATGACGTCAAACCACCCAGTTCTACGGGCATTAGATCTATGTTGAACGAATGGTCTAAGAAATTTAAGGTGCAACCTCATATAATAGTGTCTATCCCGACTAATTTCCCATCAGCTAATTCGACATCATAACAGTTTTCTAATGGGGTTGGGGCGATGTCAATCAAGGAACTAAATGCAGTGGATATAAAGCTTCTATCAGCACCGATGTGGAATAAGATAGATGCATAGTGTTATTAATCAGGAACATACCCCTATCATCTCTCTCATATCACTCTCTCTCTCTCTGTGACGACATTGGCATCAGGGTTTCCGATGCATTCCCTCTCTTTTCTGCATTCCCAACTGCATACACCCAGCCTTGTGCATTCCCATTTCCACCATCATTATATCTTTAGCTTAGGTGCCGCGCTTCTCTTGAAATGCCTTGGTGCTCCACACTCAAAACAACCATTTCCTTTGTGGGCTGCCCCATTGCCCTTCTGAGTATTAGCAACATTTGTGTTACCAGTACTCCTGCAATCGCGAGCAAAGTGCCCTACTTTGTTACACTTGTGGCACCTCTAGGTGCACGGGCCATTATGGTGAAGATGGCACTTGGTGCATTTGGGCAGAGATCCCCCATAAGTCTTCTTTCAGCTGTCCCCATATTATAGACCTGGCGACATTTCTTGACCTCTTGTAAGGTTTCGTTCTGTGACCATGGTTGTTTCTAGATGAATCATCAGGCTTGTTAGATATTAGAAAAAGACTCGGTCACCCCGTGTATTTTACTGTTTATTATAGCTCGTAGTTTAATAATTAATAGTACGATTTTCAGTATTAAGTCGGGTACTAATACCTGATATATTGTAAGAACTATATATAGCCTCTTCTAATTTTGGAAGAGGTAAGCTAGTCATTTATTCTTTTCTTATAAAAACACATTTTCTCTCACTAGAAAAACTCTCTCATGTGTTTCTCTCTCTAGAAACTAGCCAAGTCCAAGAATCGACCCCGTGTTATGATATATGATATACCACAATTGGTATCAGAGCTTATGGGATGATTAGATCGTGTGTATGTGCGATTTCTTGCTTGTTTTAGATCGAAAAGTGTACCATTGAAGGCTCCTAGCTCGTTTTTTTAAGTTCTCCGAATTTTGATGTTTGTATTGATAAAGTTTGGGTGTTTCTAGTTGCTATTGCCTTATGGTACTGTGTTGTGCAAAAGAAATCAAGCAAAATCGTTCAAAAGGGTGATTTATAAGTGATTTTATGATAAAAGTTCGTTGTTTCTTCGTTGAGTGGTGCCAGAAATTCTTTACGCCAAGATTGCCTTAAATATAATATTTTATTAAGTAGGTTACCAACTCTCTGACACACGGCGGGTTGCTTAGGTGGCGAGTTGCTCAAGAGGCGAGTTGCTTTATACTAAGCAGCGAGTTGCTTACCAGCGGTTTGCTTACCAGCGGTTTGAACAGGTTATCAGCGGTTTGAATATTTTAATAGCAAATATCTAAAGGAAACTCTGGCGGTTTGATTAAAATATAGACGGCGGTTTGTATTCTTTCTTCGCGGCGGGTTGCTTGGCAGCGAGTTGTGTTCGGCGAGTTGCCTTAAAATTCCACCAGCGAGTTGCCTTATTTCTTTGCAGCGGTTTGGTAGCCTCTGGCGGCGAGTTGAGCTACTGTCTTAGAAATTTGAAATATTTCAAACTCGGGACTTAATATCACTAAAACAAGATACGAATACGTTAACCTCACCACTTTTAACGTACCCTCACTAATCATTGATCGATCAAAACATATCATATCATAATAAAACAAGATGTCTAGTATGTCAGAAGACATCCAGTGTGCCGGTTCTGATACACGCCCACCAATGCTTGATAGAACAGACTTTGAGTCTTGGCAACAACGTATACGTCTGTACTAACTAGAAAGGATAATGAAGAGAACATTATAAGTCCATTAATGAAGGACCATTTCATATGGGGAACGGTCTCAGATGTTTATTTGCTAGGAGGACTGAGGGTGAGCAGTTCATCAAGGTCCAGACGTTGCTAAGTCTTTAACGGACCTTTCCGCTGAAAGAAAAATGAAAGGTATAAAGCTGACATGCGGCAACCAATATACTACTTCAAGGTATACCAAAGGACATCTACTCACTCCTCAACCACACTACTAGACCCAAAGATCATTGGGAAAACGTGCAGATGATTCTGGAAGGTTTCCTGAGTTAACACAAGGATGACTGGGAAACTTATTATACATGAATTTGAACACTATCCTCAAAACACAGGAGAAACCATTCAAGATACTATGTTAGGTTTATGAAGCTCATTAATGACATGAGAAACATCAAGATGACCATGCCCAGGATGCAGCTTAACTCAAAGTTTGTGAACAACATGTTACCTGAGTGGAGTAGATTCATAACTGAAGTCAAACTTAATAGAGGTTTGAAGGAGTCTAATTTTGATCAGCTTTATGCCTATTTGAAGCAACATGCGTACATGTTAAAGAGAACAGAACATTGATGAAAGGTTCCCTTCAACCAAGTAATGATCCTTTGCACTAAGTGTCGAAGTGCCTCATTTTAGCAGTATCCAACACATCATCCAAGTCTCTACAACCACAAACGAACCATCTCCTGCTGAAACTTCAACTGGAATCAAGGAAGTTCTTCAACTGAAAACTTGATTGAAAGTTTATCCAACTCACTTGCCCTCCTCACTCAATCGTACAAATCACATCTTCCTCAAACAAACAATCAACTTAGAACGTCATCTAATGCAAGGAACAAAGCTACGGTTCAAGATGGCAGAGTTGTTGTTCAAGATGTCCGTGGAAGATACAATGCGAACAATCAAGGAAAACCATTTCAGAGAAACAATGCAAGAGGAATGTTTTTGTAGCTGGGAATAGTAGGAGGTCAAGAATGAGAGTGAGGCATTATAATCCTGGACTAGCCAAACCCATTAAGTGCTACAACTGTAACGGACTAGGGCACATAGCACGAGAATGTCCAAGGCCAAAGCGACTTCAAGATTCAGACTACTTCAAGGACAAGATGCTGCTAATGCAAGCCCAGGAGAATGGTGCAGTACTGGACGAAGAACAGTCGTTGTTTCTTGCAGGAGAGCAGATTATCAACTTTGATGAGGATGTGGATAATTCACCGGAGAATGATCTGGCACTCAACATGGACCATATCTTTGAAGCTGATGAATGTGATGCATTCGACTCTAATGTTGCGAGGTCCTACATACAGACCTGTTTCATGACAAATCTCACATCGAAGACGAATCAACGATGAAGCCGGGCCATCATATGACTCCCAATACTCCGTATGAGGTACAAGATCCATGATACCTTGTAAAATCATTTAGATTGAGTATCCATGAAGTACACGAGATGCAAACCGATAACAACACCAACTATGTTGTTGACTCTGATGCTGTCTATACGATAATAGTAATATTATTCCGTTATCATTATTTGGAAGACAACAGAAGATCGATTTTGTTCAAAGAAATGTCTCCTTCTAGTGCGAAATGATGCATTGATTTCATTCTCGATGAAATGCATGAACAGGGGAGTACAAAGATAGATTAGCAAATAAACCAAGACATATAATTTTAATGATATCAGTGACCCTCTGAACATGGCGAGATAATAAGGAACTGGTCAGGGAATATCAAAAACGGGCAAAGTTTGAATTAACTGATAGAGAACGAAAAATTGATGAACAAATGAGAATAATTATCTCAGACCGAAATAGAAAGGAAACTTCTTTAAAATCAGAACTTCATTTCAGTACACAAATACTACTTAGTCTACCGTTGCCTTATAAGTCAAGACAGAAGAAGTAATCATTTTGAAAAGTTTTTAAACAAAAAGAAGACAAATTCCTTGAAGAGTTTTTAGACATAAAAAGGCTAAAAGATAAGATTGAAGATAGATTATACAAACAGGATCAGTCTGTTCAAACGGTTCACATGTTATGTAAACCAAAATCGTTTTATGATGAAAAGAACAAGGTAGCAATAGGCTACAAAAATCCCTTATGCCTCACTCGTGCAAAGCAAGCTCAGTCTGCTCTGTATAATGGTCATGTACTTGTCACTACCAATCATACACCCACTGTTATACATGACTCAGAGGATACGCGTGAAATAGCTGAGATAACTAGGAAAAGAATGCTGTTGAAAATGCAAAGCCCTCTATGTGTGGAAAATAAAGTTAGGATTGCCCCCCCCCCCCCCCCCCCCCCCCGATTACTCAAAAGAGAACCTTCTTGCAACCTTTGCTCCCCAAAGAAATCTGACCCCAGAACAGATATTTTGGTCCATAGATGACAATAACAGGAAAAAGGCTGAGACCTCAGTTCCTAGGTTATGTAAATCAATTGTAGGACAGCAGTTTTCCCAAGTGTATGATTGGGAGTACACATGCTACCATCATAAAAAGTAATTACGTTTTCCTAAGCTCATGACACTGATGCTCGACATATATGAATGCAAATATATTTGCAACAAGTGTCAGTGAATGATGTGCCTAACCCCGGTACATTCTCAATTCGACTTGGTAATGCGTTCGTTCTAGTGATAGCTAGTCAACAGAACGGGGCTTTGTCATCCCTAGAGATCTATTAATAACATTCGCGCCCACATATTGTTTTTCCCAAATCTTATCTATGGCAATTAACAGTTCTGATAATTGGACATAATGGGTTATGTTAAACTTTAGGGCAAACACGTTAATCTTGGTATAAATGTACACTTGCGTTCGAATTTGTAAAACAAGCATGTTCTCACCCCAAGGTGTATATCATTTAAATAACAGTTTATATGCATGGGGATTACGAACTCTCCTTAGAAGGTATTCTCTGATTGATATTATATATCCAAGCAGGTAGTGAATTACACAGTCATTTACTAAGTAAAATACGGTCAAAGTCTTTTGTTTACATATTTAGGCTAAAGATCTCATTGGATAAGCTATATACACAATTTCTAGTTTATTATATCATTGTTTTACATTGTGTGGGTGGTGTACACGTTTATTGTATTACATTTTCTCGTTTGCTCTTGGGAAGGTGTACGTACTTTATTACATTTAATTTAACAAGGTTGTTTAAGTTATTAATAATTAAATACACATATTTATCATTAGCTGTGACTGTAGTTATATTAGTATCGTATTTATTATATCAAGGACTAGGTCCGATACCAATAAGTGTTTATTTAAATCACTTAATTATATGAAATACCCTTAGGTTTTCATTATTGGCAAAAACAGTCCTTATAGTTTAAAATAGAATATTTAGTGTTTACACCCCTGAGTTTCTATATCGATACGTTTAGTCCCTCTATTTTACAAAATTTACATTTTTGGTTCTTATGAGTTTTAAACAGTCCCTCAAGTTTAGGCATGTCAAAAATAGTATTATTAACATGCTAGCAGTATTAACAATATGCTTAATATCTTTGTACTAACTCTGTAGCAGTTACTACTTCTGCTAGGCTAGTATTAACTCTACTGGCGGTACTAACTTCTGCTAGCAGTACTAACCTCTTAAGCTTGACAGTATTAACTTCTAATTTAGCTCATATCATACAACCGATTAGTGAGTTACAAATTCGTTAAAGTTTGTTTGAGCTCGTGTTGGATATAAGAAAGTTCGGGTAATGTCAAAATAGTTATTATTATTCAACTGGCAGTATTAACAACTTATAGCAGTACTAACTCTGCTAGCAGTACTAACTTCTGCTAGCAGTACTAACCCTGCTAGCAGTACTAACTTCTGCTAGCAGTACTAACCCTGCTAGCAGTACTAACTTTGTTAACTTATTTCGACATATCCAAAACAACCTTAGTTCGCATATACTATTGAGTTCAATCCTTAATGAGCAAAACGAGTTTGTTAAGTCTTATGATACGTGGACATGAATGTGTTTCCGTTTTCCAAACGAGTTATCAAACCTCTCGGTTAAATATTTTTACGTGTGCATGTCATATTTAAACATTTATGCTTATACACAAGATCTTTGTTACGTGCCTTATGGCTTTTGGTTCACCACACAAGTCTATATATGTTGTATATTGTAAGACGTGGACATGGGTTGTGTCATGCTAGGCACGACCCATGTTTAGCTTGTTAACACATAATAACCGTGCCTTATGACACATGAAGCAAACATGAAACTTGAATATGAACGTAGGCTAAGACACTTACAAGGGTCCTAGCTTCTTGAACGTGTGTGTATGCGAGCAATGTGGCGACCCACGTGTGTAAAACACGATCAATAACCAAACCCTAAGCTTCAAAGCTTTGTAAATACCCAACCCTAGCTCGTGTAAACCTTTTTATAAACTTGTATGACAACTAGAAATGTTTGTGGGTTCGAATGAGATCAAGGGAGGTGTTTGTTTGCGGTTTGAAGCTCGAACACAAGAAATAAATATGTGTGTAGTTGTTTGAGAGTGTTTAGGGTGTATTGTGATTTTCATGAGTGTTAAAGGTGGCTTAAGTTTACTTGAGTATTTATTGGAAAAAATGTATAGCTACATATTCCTAGTCCTAAACCAACCAAACCGGCCCTATCTACTAGTGGTTTTGTGGTTTTGGTTAATCACACATAGTTTTGTTAAAACCACAAGGTACTATTCTTAATTACAAGATATATGTACAAGATATGCTTAGATACTTGAAATCTTATGATTTGTGTGTGTGTCTTGTGTTTAGCCGGTTATACAAAGGAAAAGAGAAGCCAAATGGTTATTAACCATTGTGTAATAGATTAGTGAGGGGACCATGTTAGGACTAATCATTATTAATGGGAGTTTGTACATGTACTTACCATATTCATGGAAGATTTCTAGGTGATTTGTGTGTACATATGTATGCCGTGGGTTTTCATAGGGAAGGAAGGATCCAAAGTGATCTTTAACCCATGTGTATTAGCTAACTAGAGACATGTTGTACAAATCTTAATTAAACTTTGATGTACATTGTATTAGTGTAAGATTTAAGGATTTCTATTTATACTTGTCCCATAATTCGGCTTCTAGTGGGTTCTTTACAAAGAATTGATTTAATTTGTGTTTAGACTTTTAAAAGGTGGGTATTGGTTTGAGCTTGGTATTTCCGGGGTTATGTCCCAAATGTATTTTTATTGCGAAACGTAAACTTTTACGTAACAATAAAAATAAAAATACGCAACGTTACAGAATTATCTTCACTTAAATAATTATTTATTAATTGGTTGATGTAAACCTCAATTTATTTGATGAACGTTTACATAAAATGGTTATTTCTTCAGTCCTACACATTTAGCTCAAAAGCAAAATTTAAAGGTAAACGCGTATCAGAACTAAAACAATTGTGTAATAATAGGAGTCGTAAAATGACCTGAAATTGAGAAATGTTACATTGAGAGACATTTGGGTTTTCGCCCTTAGACTTGTTATACCATGATCATGTAGGATACTAGACTGATGGTTAGGTATAGATGTTAGCAGTAGAAATAATTGTGGATCATGTACCTATTTTGGATTTTGTTGTAACCTAATTATGCTTTTATTTATGTAATGAAAAGATTGTTTTGATTCTCTCGCCTATTTATCTATATTTATTTATTCGTTCTGGAAAATCGTATTTTAATTATATTTTATTTCATAGCATGTATTAAATGATCGTTATCTAATAATGGTGTATTGTTTCAAAATCTCACCATGGGTTGTGTCTTTTGATGTAGAACAATGACTAACACTCGTTCCGGTATGACCCCTGCCTCAATTGAAGAAATGATCAACCAACGTGTAGACGCAGCTCTAGAGGCTCGTCGGGTTAACCGAGATCTTGGATTCGGGAATGGGAATGACAATGGAAGAGGAGATGGTAACGGAAATGGTACTTGAAATAGAAACAATGGAGGCTACGACGGTGACGGTAATGAGAACCGTAATGTGAATGGAAGAGGCGATAGGCCTGGTGCTCGTGAATGTACTTACCAAGATTTCATGAAATATCAACCACTGAGTTTTAAAGGAACAGAAGGTGTGGTTGGTTTGATAAGATGGAGTGAAAAGATGGAAACTGTGTTTCACGTCAGCAACTGTCCGGAGAGATATCAAGTGAAGTATGCTACCTGTACTTTACTCGACAGTGCATTAACCTGGTGGAATTCTCACAAGAGAACCATCGGGACTAATGATGCATTACAGCTTTATCTGGAAGGGGAGAGCTATTGAAGTGCATGACTTAAAGTGTATTCTGACCGAGAAATGAGTTCCCAAAATATGAGAAAACCGAGTTGTGGTATTTGTCGATGAAGAACAATGACATGACTACTTACACTTCTAAAGGTTCCCAAAGAACTTTACCATGATGTGTACCTAAATGGTCCCGAGGAGGAAGATCGGGTCGGAGAAATTATTGAGGTCTTCATGATAATATACAAAGGGAATGTAATTGCTGCACGAAAACCCACAAGACTACAAGTTGCTTGTTCGGAATTGCCACAAACTTGATGGATCAAAAAGTTGAAGGGCTATGGTGTAAGAACGCTGATATACAAGAGGAGATTGAACAACAAACTATAGAAACATCGTGTGGCAACAACACCCCACAAACGACAGAATAAGGAGGTCAGAATGTTTGCTAGTAGCTCTATACGACTGGTAACAATGAGAAGAATGGTTTATGAGAGGAAACACTTCCGTTCTACAATAGGTGTAAGCTACACCACGAAGGACAATGTACTGCTAAGTGTCATAACTGTAAGAGGATTGGACATCTGGACAGGGATTGCAGATCTGTTGTGACTGTATCTACTCAAGGAACTCTAGGGCCGAATTAGGAAGTTATTACGTGTTTTGAGTGTGGTGCACAAGGACATTACCGGAAGGATTGTCCCAAAGTCAAGAACCAAAATCGTGGGAACAAAATAAGAGTTCCTGATGCAAGAGGCAAAACATATGTCCTAGGATGAGGTGACGCTAACCCGGGTTCCTAAACTGTCACGGGTACGTTCCTTTTCACAACGACATCCATGTTATATGTTTATGGATTCGGGGGTGCCGATAGAAGTTTCGTATCAAATACTTTTAGTTCATTGCTAGATATCATTCCCTCTGCCTTAGACGTTAGCTACACTGTCGAGCTAGCTGACGGAAGAACTTCAGAAACCAGCACTGTGCTTAGAGGCTGTACATTAGGATTGTTAGGACATCCATTTAATATCGACCCGATGCCCATAGATTTGGGTATTTTCAACGTTATCTCGGTTTGGATGGGTTAGCAAAGCCCCAAGGATCATGCATGTGATCTTTTTCTGAATGTCTGTGACGAGAAGATAGTGCGTTCTTATTCCTTACGGAAAATGAAATTCTGATCGTTCAAAGGAGACAAAGTGACAAGGAAAAGAAATCAAGTTGAGCATTATATCATTGTAAAGCCCAAAAGTATCATGGAGGAAAGGTGTCAACTATTTCTGGAGCAGGTTACTCGATGAAAGAAAAACAAAAAATAGAACAAGTCGAAGGAAGATTTAGAAGCGACTCAAAGAAGAGCCGACTGTTCGGGACTTCCAGAAGTCTTTCCTGAAGACTTACCTGGATTACCACCGATACAACAAGTTGAATTCCAAATCGACTTAGTCCCAGGTGCTGCACCTGTAGCTCGAGCCCCGTATAGATTAGCACCGTAGGAAATGGAAGAATGTTCTACTCAACTACAAGAACTTTCTGACAAAGGATTTATAAGACCAAGTTCCTCACCCTGGGGAGCTCTGGTTTTGTTTGTCAAAAAGAAAGACGGATCTTTTCGGATGTGTATCAACTACCGTAAACTTAACAAGCTTACTGTAAAGAATCGATACCCACTTTCGAGAATCGACGACTTGTTTGATCAGTTGCAAGGATCAAGTGTGTACTCGAAGATCGACTTGAGGTCTGGTTATCACCAACTCAGAGTTTGTGATGAGGATATCCCAAAGACGGCGTTTAGGACCCGCTATGGTCACTACGAGTTCCAAGTGATGCCTTTCGGGTTGACTAACGTGCCAGCAGTATTCATGGACTTGATAAACCGGGTATGCAGACCATACTTAGATAAATTTGTGATCGTGTTCATCGATGACATCTTGATCTCTCTAAGACAAGGAAAGAAGAACATGATGCACATCTTAGACTAATTTTGGAGTTGCTCAAGAAAGAAGAATTGTACGCCAAGTTCTCGAAGTGCGACTTTTGGCTGTCGAAGGTACAATTTCATGGACACGTGATTGATAGTGAAGGCATTTACGTTGATCCTGCGAAGATTGAGTCAATCAAGGATTAGGAATCACCCAAGACTCCAACAAAAAAGTCTGCCAATTTCTAGGGTCTTGACGGGTTACGATCGACGATTTACGAAGGTTTTCTCCAAGATTGCCAAGCCTATGACAAAGTTGACTCAGAAAGCGTACAGTTCCATATTGGGGTGAAAGGAGGAAACTGCTTTCCAGTATTGAAGCAAAAGTTGTGTAGTGCACACGATTTTGGCCATTGCCTGAAGAGTGAACCCGTGTAGTATATTGTGATGCTTCTAGGATTGGCGCGGTTATATGTTGATGAGAAGGAGAAAGTTCATAGCGTATGCATCCCACCAACTCAAATCCACGAGAAGAACTACACGACACTTATGAATTAAATTGGGAGCTGTGAGTGTTCGCTATCAGTTTGTGGTAAGACATCTAACTATACGGCACGAATGTGCGTTGTGTCTTCATGTCATAGAGTTTGCAACATTTGCTAGATCAGAAAGAGGTTGAACATGGACGACACGTAGATGGTTAGAGTGTTAAGTGACTACGACTTGTGGAGTTAGTTATCAAGGGGAGGCGAATGTGGTGGCCGATGCGTTGAGCCGATATAGTATGAACTAAGCCACTACAAGTTTGAAGCCTTGGTTATGATAATTTGTTTAACCTCCCTGTGCAGAATCTTGATGCTCCTGGTTGAGGCAAGAAAAGGAAGAGGAATTATGGAACAGAAGATTTGTGTGGCATGATTAAGAATCTGGAGCACGTGACAGACAGAAACATTGTTGATGTTTAAGAATAAAGTTGGATACCCCTGTTTGGGACTTGAAGATCTTGATTATGCACGAGTCGCATAAGTCAAAGTATTCGATCCACCCTGGATCGGACAAGATGTATCAAGATTTGAAGAAGCTATACTGGTGGCCCAACATGAAAGCAGAATTTGCCACATATGTTTAGTAAATGCATGACTTGTGCAAAGGTTAAAGCAGAATACCAAAAACCATCTGGTTTGTTGGTTCAACCTATAATCCCAGTATGGAAATGGTAGAACGTTATTATGGATTTCGTTACTAAGTTACCTAAGACAACGTCTGGTCAAGATACAATTTGGGTAATTGTAGACCGACTCACAAAGTCTGCCTATTTCTTACCAATGAAGGAAATTGACTCAATGGAGAAGTTGACGAGACAATACTTGAAAGAAGTTGATTGCAGTTTTACGTACCTATAAAATATATATTTAAAAAATACTAATTAGGTATATTCCAACTATTCAACCTTTATACATGGTTCATAAAGTTAAGACTTACAAAATAATATATATTTATATAATATACGTATGTTTAACCGGGTAAGTTTGATCACCCGGGTCGTTTCCCCAACGACTAGTGAAATTGAAACCTTGTGTTTTTGAAAGTGGTTCAAACAAGATTGAATTGATTTTTAGAGTGATTAACTAAAACTACATCTTTAAACAACTAAATTTATCAACTAAGGCTATTAATTACGGAAAACGAATAAGCAACGCGGGCCAAATAACCTAAATTTATGTATTTTAAAAACTAAATAATTTTTTGTTTTTATATGTTTCTTTATGACTAAAAGTAAGGACAAAAAAAGACCGTAGACCTAAAAGAGCTAAAACGAAACGGAAAACTCAAAAACGAGAACGAGAAGAAATCCGCTTCTTTAAAAACTTAATTTTGTAAAATTGACCCTACGAAGGTAAAAAAACTAATTTTTATAGAAACATTTTACTAAAAATAAATTTTGTAAAAAGTCTTTATATTTTTTTGATTATTATTGTATTTTTCTTATGACTTTTTAATGTTTAAATTATTAAATGACTAAAATACTTAATTACGAAATTAAAATTCTAGGAAAATTACTAAAAGTTCGGTAATACTATAAAGGTCCCTAAGAAAAATTATCAAGTAATAATAAGCTTGAAGAATAAGCCGGAAAATAGGTATTAAGGCACTCGAAGTGCTTATGATTTTTGGGATGAAAGAAGGGTATATATTTAATTGTGCATAGGTTATTATCGAAAAAATGTCCTAAGGGCAGCTGGTTAAGTGTTGGTGTGTATAAGGGGTTGTGGTTGGGTGGAGGTCGGGGTTCGAAGTTCTAGGTTCACCCCATTCACCGACATCCCCTTTTTGCTTTTTGGCAAAATTTTTAAAAAGCAAAACGTTGTTAAATAGGCTACAAATAAGCAACTTTAATAAAGGCAACCTTATTTTATAAGCACTTAAATAAGCTGGAAAATAAGTGAGAAAAAGACAAGCACTAAAAAATTATCATAAAACAAACACATCCTCAATAAAAATATACAATAAATCAACAAAACACTTAGGGACTAATTTTTTTTGCTTTTTTTTAAAACTAATTAAACTTAATAACTACGAATTATTAGCTAAAGCGAACTAAATAAGCTATGTTTACTTTTAACTACCCTATTAGCACTACTTAATCAAGGAATAAGCTAAAAGACAAGTAGTAAGTAACTAGAATTTAAAACTTTATTTGGCTTTTCTTTCAAATTTTTGGAAACAAAATAAGCTATAATTAAGCTTTAACCTAACTTTTTAAACTGGAAAAACTTACTTATGTTTATCGATGAGCTAATCTAAACTAAAATTAAGCAAAAACAATAAGCTATAAGCTCAAAATATGAAATAAGCACTTGTGTTGGGAAACTGAGACCCAAACAGTCCCTTAGAGGACTTTTGAGCTTAAAATTAAGCTAAAAGATGGAACCTTTTGACATTAGCTTAATTCCCTCCTTTAAACTTCTATAACCAAGAAGATTCCTAAAACTGCTTTTGGAACCCATTTTGAAAAGGAAGTGCTTATTGATAAAGCCAATTGGAAAATTGCCTTATTAACTCAGTACCTACTGAGTTTTGAAAAGGATTCTTGAGATTTTTTGGGCTTAAATTGCAATAAGCAAAAGGATCATTATGATATTTAGCTATATACCACTAAAAAGCTTTATCCTTAGTCTACTTAAACAATTTTTTAAAAAGCATTTTGAATCTTCATTTGATTAGATGAAAAAGCTAGTGGGAAAAGACTATCTATTCTCATTTTTTTTTTGGTTTTTTGAAAATGTTTATGAAAAGACACTAACCTACTTTAGACAGTTAAAACAGATAAACAAATAAGCTACTAATTTAAAATAGCTTAAAACAGTGTAATATAGCCTAATTCTTATTGGTGCATAATTATAGAAGATAATTCCTATTTGCTAGCTTATACTTAAGCTTAAAATTTTCCAACAGTATTAACTCTTGTTAATACTGCTGGTGCAATTGACCAAGAGGAAAACACAAGTGCAGGTATCCTAAATTGATTGCCTGCACTTAGGAACTCAAATGAGTGTGTTCAAAGACAAACACTCAATTTGCAAGCTTATGGAGCCTTGGTTTACTTTTCCAATCAAAACTCAAATTGACAACTCTCCTGGTGCAAAATCACTAACAATATAAGCCCTAACTTATTTATTTTTGAAAACTAAACTCTCAAATCTCTTTCCCTATTGATTAAAATTGAAATTAAAACTGACTCAAGCAAAATTCACAACTTACTTTGACTTTAAGAAGTCAAACAAGTTCTAACCAAACACCCCTTTAACTTTTGACTGGTTTTGAAAAAGCTTATAGAAATTAAATCTAATGATTAAAACTTAACTACCAGATAACTAGAAGCTTATAACAGCCTTAATTAACATGATCTAACAACTTAATTAAGCTAAAACTTAAGATCTAAGAGTATGCTACTATATTTTTGGTTTTTCTTAGATTTTTATGACAGAAAATTAAATACTAAGTTCTATGATACTAAGGCTAAAAACAGATGTAAAATTATAACTAATAAGCACAAAGAGATGTTATAAGACTCAAATAAGCAAGTAGATAAGCAGTTAAGCAACTAGTAATTAACTAAGATATTTTAAACTAGAAAATAAAGACAAGAGAAGTGAAAAGGAAACTTACAAAGAACTTCATGTCTAACAACAGAAAGCTAATAATGCTTCGAGGAGCCTCAACAGCTTAGCTTTATCCTTGTGGATAAGCTAGTAAACGTCCTGTGGGATTCATTCCATGATTGAATCCATTCCATTAAAGTCCAAATCCATAAGCTAAGGTAATTAAGCTGTTTTTAAGGTTTAGGTATGTTTAATGACTTTTGAGCTCAATTATTAGCTTAGAGACTAATAAGAGCTTACGAAACAGTAGCAACCATTGAGATTTATAAAAACTTATTATCAAAAACGATTAATATAAAAGTGAAAACACTTTTTCATTTGATTTAAAAAGCAGCTTACAATACTAGGAAAAGAAGATTTCATTAACTAAAACGATTTATAAGGAAAAATTACCATAAGCCTAAACAATTAGTAAAAATACTAAATTAAGTACTTAACTTATCTACTACTACGTGTTTTGTTTTTTTATGGTGAGTATTTATAGTGGGCCTCTATTTATAGACTCCAGAAGGTTTTAGGCATCAAAATCAGTTAGGCGTGCCTCTCAATCAGTGCCCTTCATTTCTTCACTCTTTTGAGCTTGAATCTCAATCTGTTTGATCATTGTGGTATTTGAGGTATTGCCAAGCTGGCAATCCTTGATGTGAGTTTGTCGCCTAATTTTGCAGAGTGATTAGCCACAAAAAACCCACTAAAATTTTGTGCTTCTTGCCTAGTCACACGTGACTTGAGCTTGAGAGGCAGCCAATAAGGCTTTGATAAGATTAATTAACCTGCCATTGTGTTTGAGGAGCTCTTGAATTGACTAACGTACCCTTTAATTGTGATTTGCCCTTTGATTTTTGACCCTTGGTTAACAATGTGGAAGACGATAAACAGTAAAAAGCTCTTCCCGCCCTTCTTTTTTTATAACTGAAAAGGTTAATAACGGTTTGAACTTTGGGCATATGACACTTTCAGTCCTTGTCTTTGGTTTTATAACATTTGAAGTGTAGACCTTTTTATAGAAATGGCAAAATCAAGCCCTTGTGGTTTTATAAAAGAGAAATGGGCTAGGATTTTGGGCTTATGGATCCGGGTATGGCCCATTTAGGGTTTAAGGGACCATTTTTGTAACTTTTGAGGTTTTGTCTTCTAGTGGTTGACTACTGTTGACCATGATTTGACTTTCTTTGGTGTGGATTGATGGGGCTTGATTTTATGGCTTCTGGCTTTGAATTCTTGGCTTCTTTTTGTGCTTTTCCGTTTCTTGTGTTCGTTTCTGTCTGATTTATACTGTAATTTGGTGATTTTTTTTTTTTTCCGTTCCTGACACACAAACACAAACTACAAAAGCCTTATTTTTGCATTTTTGGTTATGTTTTGGGTTTAATTGGGTTATTTTTAGGTACAAACGGATTATGTGTATTCTACACTTATCTACTTCTCCCCAAACTTACGATGGTTTTGTGTTGTCTTCACGCTTATCACATGCTTATAACCAAAGTACCTCGAAAATTTCCCAACTAACCTTTGAAAGTAGCAGAGTTTTTTCTTGAGAGAATTAAGAGATCCAAGTTATAAAAACACGATTCCCATTTCTCTAAAGATTTTTCTCTTTTTATGATTTTTCTTGATAAATTAAACTACCTAACTACAACTTTTTTGTGTTGGGACATAATGTATTGTGTTATTACCTCATTGGTAACTTTTAGGGATAATAGAACAAAAAAGCACAATTAAGTGTCTAAAAGATAAACTTCATCCTTCCCGATTTTTTCATTTTTCTCTTGCTCTAAGCTTAAAAATAAGATCACGGCTAATTACGAAAACTAAGTGCTAAGACTTACTTATATTTACAACTTGTGAAATTCCTCTTCCGAATAATCATATATTTAGGTGAGTTGTGTTCAAAATTTAATTTTAACCATAAATCCACATATTTAGATTGATGAAATCCGACCAAGCTTTACTTAGCAAGATCACTTCTCAAAGCAAACTAAACCTCTTTTGCAAGCAACGTTGGATCACTTGTTCCATATAAATTTTGATTTTTGTTTTTCTCTAGCGATCCCACCGTTATCGGGTAAGTGCTTTAGGCTTTTGACACCCCATCCGAAGAATACTAATCGAAACGCATGAACTTCCGATAAAAAAACCTTGTAGACTTTTGCAAACCTTAGCTCAAAAGAATACCTTGGTTTTAGAAAATGAAACTTTTACTATTTATTTTCTAACTTTGCAACATTATTATTTCTATTTACATTATTAGGCTAGGAATCAGTATCACTTTTCTTTCGACGACACGTCGGCAAGCTCAGACAAATGGGCTCGCGTAATTATTTGATACCAACCCTTAAATATACATCCTCCACCCTTTCTTTCGATGTCACATAGGGAACGAACCGACAAATGCCCATTGTACTTATTGCGTTGGAGTTTGTATATTTTTTATGATCACTTAAGGATTTATAACTTGCATCATTTTTATATCACCAACTACATTTTTTTTACAACTAATAACACTAATTACTTGTGTTAACATATTATTTTATTTTGTCTAATAGAAAAATTTCGTTTTAGAAACCAAAAGTAAAACTCGAACTAAATTTTTATTTTCAAATGATGTTT
The DNA here is from genome assembly GCA_026074375.1 of Tanacetum coccineum. Lineage (NCBI taxonomy): Eukaryota > Viridiplantae > Streptophyta > Magnoliopsida > Asterales > Asteraceae > Tanacetum > Tanacetum coccineum. The sequence continues at coordinate 8,289 of BQNB010090590.1, read as the reverse complement.
GACTCATCATCGATTAAGTTTTTCCTCTGATTATGTTGATTATTAGACTTTTCAAGAGTAAACTCTAATTGCAAAAATTAAAGAGAAACAAGTATAATTAATCATTTTAAGAGCTTCGGGGAAGAAAAATCACAAGTTATTTTCTTATAAGCCTTTAGCATTTCACAAATAAACTTTGTTTTAGAATCCTTATTCTTATAAACAACACTATCATCTATTATTCTTCACAAATAAAATTTGCAAATACTTAGCCTATATTAAAATCCCAAATTGGCATATTTAAAATTCTTACTTGGAGATTTGCACAAGTTTTCATTTACTAACGATTCAAGTCTAGCATGTTTAAAGTCTACATGAGACTAGCACAAACTATCATCATTAAATTGGTTATGGGTGAGGGAAAGCTAAGAATTCTACACGTAAGATCGGTGTCAAAAATTAACTTCTTATTTTACCAACGAAAACCTACTTTTTTTTCTTTTTTTTATAGGACTAAAAATTTAAAATTTTTGCTATTTTTGTGGGATAAACAAGGGTACGTGAGAAGAACAAAACAATAAGCAAGCAACATCAAATCGATAGATTCCCTTCCCCAAACTAAAACGAAACATTGTCCTCAATGTTTAAAGTCGGGTCTCTACGAAAATCTAAGCCGTTTATGAAGTATGCAAAGATAAACGTTAATCGATAATGATGAAAGGATATGGATCTCCCCAAACTAATTGCACACAAAGGATGAGAAGCTCGAGTAGAACGGGACAAATCAACCGGACACGAGAAGTCTTCAAGAATTTCGTTGGGAGAACCTGCAAAAAGATCACAACCAAGCAGGCACAAACATCGAGAAATGGAAAGAGTACAAGCCTCTCTCAACACAACACATTAGATAATAGAAAATAGAAAGAAAATAGAAAGGATAAGCATGGGGTGAACTCCCACGAAGCGGCTTGTTTTTGGTCACCGAGTCGCAAGCTCGACTCGATCCCTGAATTTGGTTGTCCTTAGGGAGAGCAAATGGAAGAGAAGATCTCAATCGGGCTTTCATTAATGTTTTGATAAACATTAAAGCACATGAAAGTTCCATCCCGAAGAGAAGCCACCGGCTCTAAGTGGAGATGTCGGGGTCGAAAATTGTGTCCTCATTCTCGAAGGAGACAAATGAGGAAATGAAGGTAAAATCTGAAACAAGGGTGGGAAGGGTGGGTAAAATACCGGTCATAAAATTATAAGATTTAAAAACACCCTTAAACTCTTTGATTATCAAAATACCCGCTTCGGGTTCAAAACATTTCTTAATATCCGGAGGTTCCGGTGGAGGACGAGGAATTGGACGTGGATCATCTTGATGGGGGTTTTTTTATATGGTTAGTTTGAACTCTTAAATACATCCTCGGAATCAGCATCCTCAACACCAGGCGGAATTAAATCATCTGGAACAAGGAAAATATCGATCTCTTCTTGAGTGGGCTCACTATCCTCAACGGGGATAGGAGATATGGGAAGAGACTCGATAACTGAATTTTGATGCATATTTCCCTGGGAAGTTGAAATTTCATGAAGCACTATCATAAGACTAAGATATTCCTCAAATTCACCGAATCAATAACTAGCATGAAGTGTTAAGGGTTTCACCGGCGAACTCATGGTGAAGAGGATCACTCCTTGGAGAAAAAGTAATTGAAGATTCATTTTGTTCTGGTATGATCGAAAATTACTTCGGAAGCGAGATTATGGGAATCATCATCACTAAGTAGAATATATCCAGAAAAGCTATGTACTCCTTCTGAATCGAAAATATCCTTCCTCTAAGTAGAAGACACTTCTTAGCTAGGAAAATCATTCGGATTCTTCTTATTGTCTTAAGGAGCAAAACACTTAACTGTATCGGATAAAGGGACGCTGTTGAGGTTATACTGGTCATCGGAAACGTTGGAATTTTTTATCTCGAATTTTCTTGGAAAGTTCTCTAGTCATGAAGTCCTTCTTAAGAGTTGAATCATCTTTACCCTGGTGGTAACGAATCAAGAGGCAGCAAGTTCATCGGGAACTTTTCAAAATTATCACTAGTCTTCACGGTCGAGAAGAAACTAGGAGAAAGGATCATCCACCGGATGCGTAATGGTACTGCCATCTAAACGGATCATCTTTTTGAAAATTCGATTACAGAAATGGCGTGGTGAACATCTCAATGCTTACTGAGCACTATAATTATACTTCTCAATTTATCAGCATAATAAACAAGTTTCACCTTTCCTACTCTTAAAGTCAATGTTCTTCGTACAAATCAATGAGAGCTTTTGCAGTGCGAAGGAAAGGTCTTCCTAGAATAATAGGCACTCTTGGGTCGGGTTCAATTTAAGACCACAATATCTGACAAGAAACGTGGAAACCATCGACTCTAATACAAAACTACTCTGCTATGACCTATCGGGGTGCGAAATGGAACGATTGGCAAGCTCGAGTGTCATTCGAGTAGGAGTCAATGCTTCAAGTCCAAGTTGCTTGTAGATTGAGTAAGGTAAAAGGTTAATGCTTGCTCCTGAATCGGCTAAAGCACTAGTTCTATCGAGATCTTGTAAAGCACATGGGATAAGAAATTTTCTCGGATCTTCGAGCTTCTCTGGAACCTTATTCATGATGATAGCAGAACATTCAGCATTCACAGTTGTAATAGTAATTTCCTCAAGCTTCTCTTTGTTCCTTAGCAATGAGCTTAACCATTTGTTGAACTTTGGCATTTCGACGAGAGCATCCTTCAATCCAATCTCTAAACGGAGTTGTTTGAACATCTTCAAGAACCGGCTATATTGAGCACTCGGTTTATCGTGTTCTCTAACTCTCATTCTTTCGGGGTATGGAAGTCTTGATTGATACGAATTAGGATTAGGAGAATTAAGATCTTGAATTTTAACGTTAACGGTTTTCTTTGCTTTTGGTTTTGGAATTTCCATGAAAATTAAATCTTCTTCCCCTGGAGGTGGGATATGTGCGGTATTTTCCAAATTTGGATTTTGCACTTTTTCCGTTGACGTCTCCGGGTTTTGATTGAGTTCATCTTGAGGATTTGAAACAACGGGTGTAGGAACAAGAGGAGTCGAAGGTTCTTCCAAAGTCTTACCGCTCCTCGTGGTGATAGCATTGATTTGCTGACGAGGGTTAGTTACGGTTTGACTTGGGAGAGTTCCCGGTCTTGAAGTAGAGGCTGAATTTTTGAAATTCTCACAAAGACTTGTCAACAAACTCGTAACATTAGCCATTTGATTCTGCAAATTTTGACCTTGATTTTGAACATTTTTCAATACTGCATCGTTTGCTTTGACATAGCTTTCAAAATCCGTTTTCAAAACACCTTGAATTTGTTGAGTAGGAGCTTGATAAACTGGTGACTGGTTCATTGGTAGTTGGTATGGTGGGGCTTGATAAACGGCTCCTTGATTGTTTTGACGATTTTGGTTGAAATTGCCTCCACGGTTTTGATTTGAATTGAAATTGTTCCCTTGATAACGGCTTTGGTTACCTTGGTTGTTTTGAACATTTGATTGATTAAAACTGGGTGGTCTTATCTGATTTGCCAAATTAGGAGGATTCCTTTGAACAAAGTTGCCAACGGCGGCGGTTTGTTGGAATTGATAAATGTTGTCATGAAAAACGGGAAATTCATTCCTTGTTAACGGACAATTGTTGAAATTATGGTTTGAACCACATGT
>BQNB010090589.1:0-27104 GCA_026074375.1 Tanacetum coccineum | reverse complement strand
GATTTTGAAAGTCATCTTTGTTAGAAGATGTTCATCAATTAGGGTTTTTGAATTGGGGGTAGAGAGAGAATTGGGGGTAGGTAGTTTTTAAAAAAGATTGTTATTATGATTACCCGTCATATATGACTTGTATGCTTTGTTTATATAAAGTCTTGCTCTATCTCTATCTATTTTGTTGTGTGGATCATGCCTTGTTTCTTTCTTACTTTATATACACGTTTAGCTATTTGATTCGTGACAATCATTTAGCTTTGTTACTTGATAAACAATATATGAATTGCTACAAATCCCATGAAGCGACCTGGACTTACCTAATACTATATTACACTCGAATAGGGTATACTTGCCCGAATGTTGTGTTTTTGGTTAAAATCGGTATTTCTAGTTATTATAAATTTAAAGCTTGTAAAAACACACATCAAGTTTTTGGTGTCGCTGTCGGGGATTTGTTTAATTGTTTCCAGATTGTTTGCTAGTCTTGTGCATGTTTCGTGTGTTTAAATCTCTTTAAAATCTCAAAATATGTCTGCTGTTACAGAAAGTACAACGCACAATTAACTTTGTGCGCCGCACTTTCCCTGTTCCTGTTTCTTATTTTACAGGTTTATACCCGAAGTACGCCGGTTTCACACCAAAATCGCCGTATTGTTTTACAAATCCAACTTTCTAAACTCGTCGTACCGTTTTCTGGCAAACGAAACCCAAAAAATCATTTTTCTCCAGGAAGTACGTCGCAATTCCAATTTGTGCACCGGTTTGCCTTAAAACCCAGGAAGTACGCCGTACTTTACCCAAGTACGCCGTACTTTACCCAAGTACGCCGCACTTTCTGGAAATTTTCACAAACATAAACTGATTTAAAACCAAAACCCAAACAAAAACCCCAAATTGCTAGTTTCAGGTATGTGATCATTTAAAATTTTATTTTATATGATTATATGCCTTGTACAATTGTGAATATTTAGTTGTCATTCAAAAAACCAAAAAAGATTTTATTTCTAAATTGTTTTTGCTTGTTTTGTTTTTTGACATGTTCCTGTTGATATAATAAATATGTTTTTTGTTAGTTTGTTTATATTTCTTGCATTTTATCTGTGAAAAATATAATTTTCGGAAATTTTGCAGTAAGTACGCTGCACAATTAATTTTGTGCACCGCACTTTGCACCTGCAATAACAAAAAGAGTCAGTTTTGTATAAAAATAAATCATATGCATTTTTTATGTTATAATTGTTGAATGTGTTTATTTGTTTATGCATCTTAGTTTGCTTGTTTATGTGTGTTTGTTTGCATTATTATGTAAAAGTGTCAAAAACTATAAAAATATAAAAAGAAGTTTCATTTTTTTAATAATGTTCTTGTCTGTGTGTTTGTATGACTGTTTATCTGTTATGTGTTATGTGTTTTATTTTGTGTTTGCATGTTTGCTTGCTTGTGTATTTATAAGTATGACCATATATAAAATAAAAATAAAAAAGATAAAAAAATATAAAATCTTGAAAAAAGAGTTTTGTATTTCCTTGTGTTTAGTTGGTTTGTTTGTGTTTGCATGTTTTTGTTTATGTGATTTTATATGTGTTCGTAACTAATAAAGTGTGATAAAAAATAAAAAATATGTTTTTTGTCATGATAAAACCGCCGCACACATATTGTTGTGCGGCGTACATTTATAAATATTTCCCGCCATCATTTGAATATTTGAAAGAATAATAAAAAAATAGACTCGATGTACGCCGCACTTTCCTTTAAGTGCGACGCACTTCTGGTCTACGAAAAAATAATTTTGGTAAATATTTGTTTTATATGTTATATAATTATTGTTTATTCGATTTGTGTTTAATTTATGCCTGAAAATTACAAAAGACCCAAAAATATTTGTTTTATTATTTTTTTGTAGTTATAAGTTTTTGTACCATAAATAATTAAGTATGTGCTTGATATGTATTTGTTTTTAAACCAAAACAAAAAAAATTAAAATTTTTTTAAAATAAATTATTTTTATGTGTGTTTGTTTTAGTAAATGTATATAAATAAAAATTTAATGAAAAAAAATATAAAATATATAAAAAAATTGTTTTGAACTTTGTGGGTGTGTTCGCTGGAAACCCTCACGAGACTATAACTCGTCCACTCGGGCCACCGAGGGCTTTAAAGGCTTGTTGCATACGCTAAATGCAATCGTGGTGCCTACGAAAATGCGCTTTATATTTTACGGTTTTTGGTAGTTTAGTTTATTTTGCAGATTAAATAAAACGGGTAGAGCTTGGATTGGTGGTTGGCATCTTATCACTTGGGGTGTGATATATTTAGATCAGTATATTACATGTGGTAGAATACACATGCTTGGCGTTCTGTTCCGCGCCATATCTTCCAGAATTCAATCAAGTACTTATGAGCCCCGAGAAGTTTCGTTTCTCTTATATATATTTACTCTATTATTCTACTTTTAAGTTATTTTGTAATTACGCATAATGCTCAACTTAAGTGTGGGGGGAAAATAAATTGAAAAATCAGACTCATTATTAATTTGTAACTTTTGTCCGCCCTTGGTAATCTAAAAATCTATTCTCGTTTTTAAATTTTTTTGCCACTTAGGTTAATATATTAGAATAAAACTTAGAAAATTAATAAAGTTTTGAAATCAGAGATGTGTCCCGATTAATAAAGCAGATCCGACTCTGGATCGATGACATTACTTGTGCATTTATAACCATTCCAGTAAATATGTGAGGATTTTGAGCCAGTATATAACATACGTATTTTATGCTTGATTCCTTTGATTATGAGTGTACCGGTGATTTAGTGATTCTAGAACTTGTGCTTAATAATCATTACGAGACCGCAATGAGATCATGTTCATGTGATATAGGTATTTTTATGTGATAAAGAGGCAACTTAAGATTAACCCAAATAGCCTTTCCATTTATTATTTATTCTTTTAGCTGGTTACACTGATCAGCTAACCACCTAAATAAAACCCTTATGTTAGCACTCATCTTTAGTGCTAGATACCTATAGTTTAAACCGCTGAGCCATTATATTCATTTTTCTCATCCAATAAAATAAAAAATACAAAAATATATAATCTTTAGCCTAGCCTTACCCTTATCGAAAATCCCTACGGTTGGTTGCTAGTTGCTCGGTATGATTGGTTGATTTTTGCTTATGGTTTGCTCGCGCTTTATTATGAGGGTTGTACCATTTCAACGAAGTCGAAGGTTCAAAACTTTGGTTTTCGTATTTTTTGTGGTGTACACTTATATTAAGTGTGGGGGAACTGTTAGTTGTGCGAAAGTGGAGTGAAAAAAAATGAAAAATAAAGAAGAAAAAAATGAAAAAAGTGATAAAAAATCGAAAAAGAAAAAGTGATGAATAAGGGCTGGATTGTTGTTGGCACTTGCGACATATTGATATATTATATTTGTTCCAGGTTGATTATGATCGAGTGAGGTTGAGTTGTTCGATGCCTCGCGGGTTTGTGGATTGTCGTAACTAGCAACATGGGTTTCTTGGACTTGTCGACATGTATTATTATAAAACTATTTCCAGTATATATTCCCATGCCTTATCCACACCCTTATAAACCCTTAGCATGTACATTATAACCTGAATAAAAGTTCTCTTTTGATATTTATACCTGGTGCTTACGCCATGTCGGTGCAGTTTTGTTTCTTGTACAAGCCTATGGTAACTTGATGAATCATGTCTGAGCAATTGAGTGTGATTTCCTTTTTACCCTCTATTACATCACATACGAGTGTCTGAGTGAATTATACTTTCCTTCTTCGTGAGGTGCTTAGTCATGTTCGGATTTGATATGTCTTTACCATGAGCGTTTGCTATGGACTAGGTCAAGGCTTTGTTGCAATAACAAGGTGCATGATAACAATATAGTTTTTATAGACTATAACTATGACGGATTTGATAATCTCTTTACCAGTAGCCGTTTTGCTTGGAGTAGGCACTCTTTGTTTAGACAACATGGTGAGCGTTTACACATTCAGTATGTATACTGCACCTGGGTTTAGATAGATTCAATAAAGAACCTTCTTGACTGTTTTCAAGCTCAAAGCCTTTAAAGTCTCCCATACCGAAGTATCAGATTTCGTATGCTTGTGTTCTCTGATTTACCCAGAATGTCCGTATATTCGACTGAGGTAAAAGAAGTGTAGTCATGTGTACAGTTTTAACTATCTGTTCTAGTCTCATACCGTTAATATATAGCCTTGCTTTTTTGACGGTTTTAGATTCTAATACTAGAAAGTACAGTACAGTAGAAGGACCTGTTGGCACAAAACATGATTTGAAACAACTATCTCGAACGTGCTTCTGTGACAATTTTTACGTACACAATCAACGAAGTTGAAATCGAGAATGCTCCTTGCTGATTTTTGAAAGATATCTCGAAAGCTATGAAGTGCCTCGCTCGGAAATCACGCCAAAATTGGGTATACACGCACTGTACTTGTAAGGAAATCCACTTCACTAGTGGGCAACAGTCCGAATACTAGTGCATGAGTATTCTACGAATACCCTGATGGTACAACATATCATTCCTTCGCATTCCTTAAGATCACTTTCCCAATCATGAAACAAAAGATTCTTTATGAATTGTCAAGATTTCTGTGTATAACACAAACGCTTTGTTATTTGTCATTGTTTGAAGTATATTTCATTTTATACCCCTACACATGTTGCATCGCATAATCGAAGCTGTTTTGCTCATGCAAGGATAGGACTTAGCATTTTAGAATCTATCCTAAATCATTTAATTATCTGTTTTACATGTTTAAGTACATTGTTCTCGCCCCGATCAAAAAGTATTGAAACTTGTGAATGGTTTTGATCTAGGAATGGACTTAAATAATATGTATCAATCCTCCCCCTCAAAGTCTGAGGTGAGGTGAATGAAAATTAGCACAAATTATCAATGGGAGCAAATTGAAACCAAGACCTTTAGAATACACACCAGACTAGGATATGGATATGCGAATCTGTCTGAAATTTAAGGCGGTTGGTCGTGTCAATCTTTTCAGCATAGAATCTGCAACAGTACGTCCTTTTTGACCTGCAACAACTGTGAGAATACTGATTTCCCCCTCAAACAATGGACCCGTATATGACAATGTTTTATTTGGTTGGGGTGAACCCGAACATGTTTGATATAAAACAAGTTGTTTATGAGAAAAATGGTTCGGGGCTTAGACAACTTCTTGTCTGTGGAAGAAATAATGCACTGAAACGTACATTAAATCTCGGGGGTTAAGACCGGGTTACAGTTTGAAATAACTGCAAGCCATACTACACTAAGTGGGTTTTTTTTTGTTTTATTTTTTGTTTGTTTTTTTATAATAAAATTATAACAAATTTACAATGTGAATGTTACTGTGCAAGATACCTCATCATTCAAAGATGGCAGGAAAATCCCATTGGAAACCAGCCTTGCGATCGACCGAGTCTATAGTCCAAAAATCGACGAGACCATAGAACTGTGGAACTTGAACTAGAACGACGCCATGGGGTGAGTTCCCAAAGGTTTGAGAACAGTTCCATACTCAAAGTAACGTTGGTACGAGGACTAACGCATGGTGTGAATTTCGAAGGCGTAACGATGGGTTCCGTAGACATTCTTGGACCATAGATATCACATAAATTGAAACGTTTACCAGTGGGCTTCCATTGAGGTACAATTCTCGCAACGTCTTCCTTGGTAGTTTCCAGGCATTTTTAGAGGTGTTCACAACGCTCTTGGCCTGTTGGTGAGTTTTGGACATGCAACAGATTTCGTAGAATGAACCACAAACATTGACCAATATCAACCATACAAATTCCTGTAGTAATCAGCTGCCCCCTCGCTTTCACACTTTAGTAGGTTAAACTGACTTTGAGTCCGAGAAAGTTGTTCTTAGGGATTGGTTGTGCGAGGACAGTGGCCAGGTTTTGGTTTTTTGAAATACGTTAACCCGGAACTGTAGGTTCTTACGCTGATATGCCTTGTGGTTTTGTGCGGGTCTTGGTGAAGATCTGTGGGATCCTGAAAAGTCACCTGCTTCTTTTTAGGCAACGGGTGGTTTGAACACAATTGGCTCTTTTGGGTGGAACAATTGTACTTAGAACTTTGGTTGTTCTACAATTGAAGCAAGTACTTTGGGTATTCACTAGCTTGTAGTTCCACTATTTTTTTGCCCAACAGCATTCCAGCTTTCAGTTTGCCTATTTCAGCATTTATGATAGCCATCTTCCCTCGTGTGTGTAGTTTTGTGTGGGTTCTAGCAGTCGACAGTTTATGATACCGTATTCGATTACATTTGCGTTTTCTCTAATCTTGTACCCATCATTTGATCCGAAGGGAAGTGAGGGCGTCTTTCAACTGAGTGACTTCAGTTTCTAAGGCCTGCTGATCAAGCTACCTGTGGTGGGCCTACATTCAACTATTTTCTCCATGATGTTGATCTGATGTTTCCAGATTTCCTGATGGTGTCATCCTTTCCTTTGAAGCTGGTTATTTTAACTAGTTATTATCTAACAATAGCATTTGTGATGCAAAGTGCAGTTCGGGCCGGGCACACAAAAATCCTCTCATTTTGAAGACGTTTCTTTGTATTTTTGAAAATTTAAGTTGTAGATCAACACAACTGGCTTTTGTATAAGAGAGGATTTGATTTGGTGTTCAGATTGGGTATGCATTTTGTTGTTTCTCTAAAACCCTCAGCCTTCAAGTGCAACGACTCTGGAGTGTCCGCTTATCGTAATTTGATTTGAATGTTTCTGTACAACTGCAATTCGATCTCGGAGACCAATTGCATTTTAAGCAAGCAGAAGCACAAAAGAGCTGATGTCTTTGCTATATTTTTCAGAAAATGTTGCCCTCATTGTCATTCGCATTAGATTGGTCATCACTCTTTGAGACGCCTTCTTGTCTTTGCACAAGATGATGCTTTTTTTGTCACCAGGGCTTGTTATCGCACAGACATTTGTCATAGTCCACTTTCCATTTTATCACGACTACGCTCAAAACTCCTTTACTTTGTATAGATGTCAGTATTAGTTTTGAGAAGGTTTTTGATGTTTTCATAAAAAATGGTATAATCTCGTTAACAAACTCGTCTATACTCCTGACCAACATGGGTTGTGTCTGCTTCCATTTTGTATGATTGGCTCAAAACGTAGTAAGGTACTCTTTAATTTTCCAAACCTTTTTGTGTACCTCATTGTTTGCCTGGACGAGTTGTGAACAAAAGAAGTCATAGGTTTTGAACATGCACGCACTTGATTCCTTGATTAGTCATCTTTGGTTTTGAATTCTAAAGAACTGAATGATCTGATCAGTTGAGTGATTGTTGATTTGTTTTATTTTTTGTTTGTGTTTGTTTTTGTTTATGATTTGTGTTTGGTGGAAGTCAATTTACTGTCATGGGATTTTACAAAAATCTTTGATTAAAACCGAGAAAAGAATCGTTATCTTTCGCGGATTTTACAAATCAAGAAGAGAAACCTTAAATACAATATGAATTGATCTGTGTAGGAGGAAGGAAAGAAAAGAACAAGAATATAATTTCCAAATTTAAGAGATTCTATCCCTTGACTTTGGTTACAATTATTTACTTCCCAAAATTCAACCTCCCTAGCGATAATATCAAATCCTTGATTTTAGAAAACAATATATGTTCTTCCCAAAAAATATGGATCTTCTTACTTTTCTTTTCTTTTTTTTTAAACTATGCCTACATTTTTTTCTTAAAAAATAATAAGCCGAATTTTTTTTTTAAAATAAGCCGAAATTTTTCAAAAAAAAACTTTCGATGAGATCAAAAAAAAAATTAAGTCGAAATCTGATAAATGTATTAAGGCTCGTTCGATTTAATTTTTTCAAACACACAAGATTAAAACACGTACCACTTAGGCTAAAATTAAGCCGAATACGTGACTGCTAACGAGATGGTTTTATGATATTAGATCTAAACATTAATCCATTATGAATCAAGTATGAAAAGCAAACACACAATACAAAATTCGGTTCCCTCTTTATTTTTTATTTCGAGAAATAAAAATAGGAAACACAACCAATCAAATCATCAATCTTGAAGGCTTCATGATACCAATTGTAGGATCCCATAGATCATTCCATGGATGAAGATCACAAGATCAATGGCAATGAAAGATTTAACATTATAGATCTTTTTTATAAAAGAAAAACAAAGAGGGCTTACAAATAAAAAAAATAAAACCCTTTTTTTTAAAAAAAGGATGAAAAATAATCATTAGAGTGCTAACTTAATTTAGACTAAATAGTGTGTATTTATTACTACTAGCGTTTGCCTTTTGATGGGCTTTCTTTTTGGAGCTTTTTTATTCTCTGGCCCGGACTATACATAATAAACATTAATTAAAACATTGTCTTCGAGCTAGACTTTTTGTCTTGTATCTTCGAGTGACCGAAGCTTCTTTGTTCGGATCCATTTATGTGATCCTAACAGGATTTAACCTAAATAGCTATTCAATTTAATATATTATATTCTTTTAGCTAATTATACTGATTAGCTAACCTCCCAAATAAAACCCTTATGTTAGCACTCATCTTTAGTGCTAGATTCCCCTAGTTTAAGTCTGAGCCACCTTTATATTTTTATTTCTCTGTCCACTAAAAAAATATATAAAAAATAACCTTTAGCCTAAGCCTTACCTATTGTCGAAAGTCTCTATGGTTGGTTGCTAGTTGCTCGGTATGATTGGTTGATTTTTGCTTATGGTTTGTTCGCGCTTTGCTATGAGTGTTGCGTCATTTCAATGAAGATGAAGAAGGCCTGCTTCATGTTCATATTTTTTTGTGGTGTATTCTTATCTCAAGTGCGGGGGGGGGAATTATTAGTTGTGTGAAGGACTGATTGAAAGACGAAAAATGAAATGAGAAAAATAAGGAGAGAAAACGAAAAGTATGAATAAAGTTGAGATGTTGGTTGCTTGTGACGTATTGCTATATTACATTTGTGCCGGTTTGATTATGATCGAGAGAGGTTGAATGTTCGATAACCTTGCGGGTTTGTGGAATGTCGTAGCTAGAAACATGGGTTCTTGGACTTGTCGACATGTATATTATTAAAATTTCTAGTATTATTTCCCTTGCCTTATCAATACCTTATAAAACCCTTTAGCCTACGTTACAACCCGAAATATAGTCCTCTTTTGAATAAATTTACCTGGTGCTTACGACATGTCGTGTTGCAATTTTGTTTCTTGTACAAGCTTTATGTACTTAATGTATCATGTCTGAGATATTGAGTGTGTGATTTATTTTACCCTCTATCTACTCCATATGTGTGTATGAGTGATTTATATTTTCCTTATTCGTGAGGTGCTTAGTCATGTATTACAGCTTGAAAATTTATTGGGTATTGTCAAACATCTCTGTTTTCACATATTAAAAATCCAAAAAATATTTTTTATAATTCTATGTTTGTTTTGTAAAGCTTTATTTTTTTTTCTTATTTTGCTTGAGGGCAAGCAAAACCTTAGTTGGGGGGTGCTTGCGCCTTTTGCACTTATTTGTTACAAAAACCAAAAATATTTTTGAAAATTTTACACCCAATAAATTTTTTAAATTAAAAATAAAAAATATCAAAATTTAAAAATATATATAAAAAAAATAAAAAAATTCCTTTGTCTTAACACCTAAGCATTGTTTTGTTAAATTTATTTCTTAGATTTTGCTTGAGAGGCTAAGCAAAGTTTTAAGTGTGGGGGGATTCGATATCGCTCAATTATATTAAATGTTTCTATACGCGTTATCAAATGTTAGATATATATATATATATATATATATATATATATATATATATATATATATATATATATATATATATTGTATTTTTATACATTATATATATTGTTTGAATATAAGAACTTTTGATGTATAGATAGAGTATATTTGCTATTGTAGGTTCTTGGAACATGTCGTGGAAGAAAACAGAAGAAAACATTAAGATTTGAAGCTTAAATGAAAAAATAACTCAAGTTGAATGCTTCCCGACACCTGTACACTGTTTTGGCCATATCTCCGGTATACGAAACTCCGTTTTAGTTGATTCAAGCGGCATGGAAAAAGAATTCAATTATCTACAACTTTGGAAAGGCCATTGTGGAACAAACCAGAAGTGCCAGCGCACTTACGAAATAAGTGCGGCGTACTTTTCCATCAGAACTAAAATTTAAGAGAATTAAATGCAATTCAATGCTAAGTGCATTAACTCACAAAGTGCTACGCACTTTTATGCAAGTGGGGCGCACTTTGGCCCCGAAAAAGCCTATATAAAGCCCCTTTTACTCTGTGATATCACACAACATTCTTCACTCATAAACTTTCTATTCTTACACAATACTAATCTCTATAGCCTTTGGAGAGGAGGAAGGAGTGGTGAGGGTCTTTGGACCCAATGATCCAAACACCCCTCTAAACCGCCATGCCACCACCACTCTCAACCCCCTTATATACACACTAAAGTACAATATCGTTCAGAAGTTCTTAACACCATATTTACGCTATCATTTACCATCCAATTTCTATATACTTAGAATAACTTAACAACTTTGATTCTTGGAGGATTCACACCAAATTCTCTTAAGATCATCACCATAAACCTTTTTACCAAACACTTAATTTGGTGATATATTACGGATTTCCAAAAGTTACATAGTATATTTCGGGTTATCTTAGTAGCATTTGGTTGTTGGTTGATCATGGAATTACTACTTTTGGGTTGATGGTTGTTGTAGTCGAAATATTTGTATGTTTCTAGACTTTGATTATTATATGTAAATATGAATAATATTGGATGATTTTGCTATGATTTATGAATATACATGTTTATGAATTCGATGTTATCTTACTTGGATCATTGTTTATCTCTTGATATATCTTGCAATTGAAATAGGCCGAAAGGATTAATTGCCTTGATATATTTTGAATCATGTTGGCCATATGAATCAATATCATGCTTGTGAGAATGGTGTGGTGAATTGATAATCAACCCAAGTAAAATGATGTTTAATACCCTTCCTTATCTTGACCGACCGGGTTGGGAGGGATTCATATGTATGCATGTTTGATATCATAAACATCTTAATGCGCCTCGTGATGATATAGTATATAGGCTGAAAGGATTCTATGTTATCATTGGTAGATATGCTTGTTATTATGATTACCCGTCATATATGACTTGTATGATTTCATTTATATAATGTCTTGCTCTATCTCTATCTATTATGTTATGTGAATCATGCCTTATTCCTTGTTTGCTTTATACACACATTTTGGCTATTTGATCCGTGACAATCATTTAGCTTTGTTCCTTGATAAACAATCTGTGAATTGCTACAAATCTCGTAGAATGACCTGGACTTACCTAATACTATATTACACTCGAATAGGGTATACTTGCCCGAATGTTGTGTTTTTAGTAAAAATGGGTATTTCTAGTTATTATAAATTTAAATCTTGTAAAAACACACATCAACTGTCCACTTAAAGAAGAAGGTAAAACCCTTAAAGAAGCATATTTTACTCAATTTGGTGTACCTTTCCAACAAGGAGGGCAATATAGAGTAGCAACTCTGGGATTCTACCAAAGGAATAATGTGAATCCAGCGTATCAAGAGCGAAGACAATCAATGGAAGAATCACTAAGCAAGTTTATGAATGAATCAGCAAAAAGACATGAAGAAAACTCCAACCTGATCAAGGAAATTCAAGCTTTCACAGACGCTGCTATTAGAAACCAAAGAGCTTCGATCAAGACTTTGGAAATTCAAATCGTGCAAATGAGCAAGGTTCTGCAAGAAAGGGGATCTAGAAGTTTACCTAGCTTGACTGAAGCAAACCCGAGAGATCATGTCAACTCAATATCAACTATTATTGAAATTGATACGACCCCAATACGTCATATAGGATCCACCTGATATGCCGTATCGGCCCAACAGAATAGTAATCTAATTTTCAAGCCAAGACAAGCGACTATTCCCTTTCCTAGTCATTTGTATGATGATTGCTATGAAGATGAGAATGGATCGTATAGACTGAATAATTTGGATGCCTATTCAATCGGAACTACACTTCGCAACGATACCCTACCTCGAAAGAAGAAAGACCCAAGAAGTTTCACTTTACCTTGCTATATTAATAACATCTATTTTTAAAAAGCCCTTGCTGACTTAGGAGCTAGCGTTAGTGTAATGCCTCTCTCGACCTACCTGAATCTAGGATTAGGCAAATTAACTCATACTAAGTTGACTGTTGAATTAGCAGATAGGACAGTGAAACATCCTAAGGGAATTGCTAAAAATGTACTAGTAGAGATTGGTAAGTTTTTTTTCCCTATAGACTTCATAATTCTGGATATGCCCGAGGATGTCAATGTACCCTTGATCCTTGGAAGACCATGTTTATCTACCACCTACGCTAAGGTTGATGTGTTTAAAACAAATATTGCTTTGAGGGTAGGGGATGAGAAAATTATTTTTAAAAGCGTTAAACCTGCTAGTAGTTTAATTAAGAGGGTTTACATGCTAAGCTTAAGAGAAAGAATGGAGTTCGATTTGGAAGCTAGGTTGATGGGAGAAACTTTAATCATGAATAGATCATTTGACCCATTATATGGATATTATATTGAATTGAATGAGCCACTAGAGCTTAGAAGAAATCAAGTTGATAATTTAGAACCCATAATTGAGGAAGGTGAGGTTGATAATAAGCCCATGATTGATATAGTCAAAACTAGGTGTGATTTCGTTGGTTGATTGGATGATTACCCTAGTAATTATGACTTCGATGAGAAGATCCATATTAATTGTGCCTACAACTTAAAGTTTTCATGCATGATCGGTTTTGAGTATGTACATGTTAATTTCCTCCTAATTTTGCCTATTAATGTAATGTTTAAAAAGTTTTATAACTCGATAATGAAAGACAAAGTTGAATTCAAATGGAGGAATGAATTAGGAAACTTCATTAATGGACCAGTTTTTATTGGAAACTTTTATGTTATTACTGATTTTATAGTTGTGGAAGATATGGATCCTTATCTTGATGAAGGAATGTGAGATGTGATAGTTGGAGAACATTTTTGCAAGGCTTCGTGTGTGGAAGCCAAAAGATTTGATAGAATCATTACCATCTGTGATGGGGATGATAGTGTAACTTACCAAATGGTGCGGTCAAACCCGAGGTTCAAACACCTCACTAGTTAAAAGTTCAACAAGATCCCGGCATTATTGAAGGTAAGTGAACAAGATAATATGAATGAAATCTCGAACCCATACCAAACGTTAAAGGGTTTCCACAAAGGAGTTTTGAATCTAAGACCCGAATTTATTCGAGATGCAAAGGTTGAAGAATGGCTCATACGTAGGAATATAAGCGTGCATGAGATGGAATAAAAGAGCCTAAAGAAAAGTCTAACTTAAAGACATCGTTGTAAAGAAAAGTGCTTCCCGGGAGACAACCCATATAGTTTTTAATTTGTTTTATCGAGTTTGTCTTCCCAGACATCAATACGGCGTATCCGCTCTATACCATACGGCGTATTGCATGTCTGGATGTTATCAGTCCTTTATTTTTATGCATCTAAAACACTATTGTCGGTTCTATCTATACGGTGTATTCATTATATGATACGGCGTATTTGGCAGACTGGCCCGTATTCAGATACTGTCTACAGGTTTCAATATGGCGTATCTTGGGTTTTGGGATAAGGCGTATCGACTTCCTGTATAGTTTTTAGTTTTTGTATTAACTGTAGAATACCCGAGATAGGTCTGCATGGTTTTCTTATATTTTGCACAGGACCTTGCTGGAAAGAAATCGACAACGTTGGTGGAGTATCTATCTGGAATCTAATGTGTGTTGTAGTCATGCTGGAATTTAGACGCATTTACAACATACATTCTCGCTCATATACTCAACATGGAGAATCATACCGAGCAAATATCAGGGGAGTTTCTCATTCCAATTCTTTTATTTCCTCTTTTTTATACAACGAGGGCGTTGTATAATCTAATTAGGGGATGAGAATTAGAACGCTACTTGTCCTATTTTTCACATTAATATGCTTAAATTTAAAAATATTTCAAGCATGCATTTGTGAAATTACTAGTTATATAACCTGAACACAAAACCCTTATTAGATATTGTGAGGATTCAGCCTTATCTGTTTCCAAATATTTACCAAAATCCCATAAAATTATGAGTGTGCCGATGATGTTGTAGACTTTAGAACTTGGCTTGGTATATCTATTCGAGACCACAATAATGAGTACTATGGATTTAGATAGAGTAACTTGTTTAAATTGGTAAATTTATAGGATTACAACCAAAAAGCCTATATATGTTGCATTATTAACTAACCACACCGGTTAGTTAACCCATGTATAAACCCTTCGTTTACTCTCACTTTCAAAGTAAGATTCCCCTAGAAAAACTTGTTTAACCATTCCTGTTTTCACCAACTATTTGTTTCGTTACACCTTTACACCTTGGCCTACCCTGTTAGATTAAGTCCATTTATCAGTTGCTAGTTGCTTTAGTGTAAAATATGTATTTAATGTGTCTTGTGTCATTTTCTATCTCTGGTACGGTTGGGAAATTGCACATTGCAATTGGGAATGTAAAAGTAGTCAAACTCATGTATTTTTACTACCATCACAATTATTGGTATGTCTGAAGAATGAAGAATTATAGAAGAAATTATCCGAAGTTATTATGATCGTGAAGATGGTGAAATTACACGGAGATTAGTAGTGTATTGTTTATGTTTTAAAAAAAATCAAAAAAATTAGAAAATTGCTGCAAAAAAGAGGAGGAATATTATGAAGATAGTCAGTTCATTAAAGCTTAAACCGATGGTATTATTTGAAAGATCGATTATTCGTTGATACGTGTTATAAATCGACGATGTAAAGTTTTGTATAATGTGGTAGATATCGCCACTTGAATTTGTAAAAGTATGTATAGTATGGATGATTGGGAAGTAGACCGTTACGGGAACGCCAACTTAGGTTGTTTTTGTTGATATATGATCGAAGACATTTGTGTATATATTTCTGTCTCTTTCTCATGGGAACGGTTTGGAAAGTATCTAGCAACTTGTACCTTATTTGTTTGGACTTAATCTATTAGTTTTGTAAATTTTTATTTAACAACAATTATTTCCCTTTCCTAATCTCTATCCTTAAGTTTTACTCGAATGAGGATGCGAGCAATCACATGTGTCAATTCCGTCGTTACGGCCATGTATGTGTGATTTTTTCCGCCTTGTTGGTTTATTACTTTTGAAGAAAGGATTAGAAGATCCATACCCTATATCACTTTTCATCCTAACCTTTGGTTTTACTCGAGTGAGGGAATTTAATGCAATCATGTATGTCTATTCCATCGTTATAGATGTGTATATGTAGTTTGTCGCCTTTGCTGGTTTACGACTTTTGGTAAAAACTACTAGTCCTATTCATTAGCTTATTTAAGTTAAGGTTCGAATGCGGTCATATGTGTCTATCCCATCGTTATAGGTGTGTATGTGTGATTTTGTTACCTTTTCTGGAATATTGGTATTGGTAGAGATTATAAAGAGTGATCAAACCCTTTAAGCCTTTTTAACCTAATTTACCTTTACAAACTTGTTACTCCTTAGCTTTAGTGGTGGATATGTGTATACTTGCCAAGCTTATGATAGAATACTCATTACGATCGAGCAATTGAGCGAATTAGTTACATGTTACCACATAGATTAGTCGAGTGATTTGAGTGTTTTCATCTTCCTATTTTGTGAGGTGTTTGGTTGTGTACTAGTAATTAAACGAATAAATGTTTAATGGAAAAATGCTTTGGGATACATTTTCATAAATTTCTAAAGGCTACATGAGAACAAGTAGAATTCAAGTGGGGGGATATTTGATGACATCAAATAACGTCACTTTTATAGCATCATTTATCCCATGTAAATTACCTATTTTGTGTGAATATTGCAAGAATTGATACTTAATCATTTATATTTGAGAATTCTAGTAATTATGGAATACTTTGTGAAGAATAGCAAAAAGGCACGCATTCTGGAGTTAAAAAGAAGAAATCTGAAGAAAATTGTTCAGACATTCTATACGCTGTATCCATCAAGGAAGAT
The DNA here is from genome assembly GCA_026074375.1 of Tanacetum coccineum. Lineage (NCBI taxonomy): Eukaryota > Viridiplantae > Streptophyta > Magnoliopsida > Asterales > Asteraceae > Tanacetum > Tanacetum coccineum. The sequence continues at coordinate 10,938 of BQNB010090589.1, read as the reverse complement.
ACGGCGTATCTATGCCTGCACTTCAGAAGAAACCACGAAGAATAAAGACCTATACGTCGTATCTAGAAGACTTCTATACGCTGTATCCAAGATATAGTAATTAAATATTCTGGAAGATATTAAACGTGATCCCTACTCCAAGAATCTCTCAATACGCCATATTGACTTCCACCAGTACGCCGTATCGACCAAATTCCAGACACTATAAATAGAAAAACTAAAAACAAGTTTTAGGTGTGCTTGATCATATTTTCGATACCCTAACCACAAAAGTCGATTTTCAGAAGACAAAAAGAGCAGAAGAGGTCAAGCAAAGCTACTAATTCCATAGGAAACACCTTGTAATCCCTATACTCTTATAATCGTTTGATTTTTAGAATCATTCGTTTAACTCGGTTAGTTTACCTTGGTTGATTGATTATTCTTGTATTAATTACAATGGTTAAGGGCTAATACCCTTGGGTATTAGCCATGATTATGAAGATTTAAATGTTTGGTTTATATCGATTGCTTAATTTATCGTTGGTTGTTGATTATGTTTATCAATTCATACTTGTTTATGTGCTTAAGTATGCGACCACTCATTTAACTGGATCTAGGATTACAAAATATCTCGCTAGCTAGATGCCGGGATGGCTCTCCATATCCGCAATTTATATATCTAGAGTAATAGGATCACAAATATTGACCTATCTTTACCATTGGTTTATGTGAACAAGTTGGACTAGCAGGTAACCTAGGATCAACAAATAACGTACTGATTCCTTTGGTGAAGACTCAGATAGTGGAATACTAGTATATAAAGATCACCATTATTAATCTCCTAAGATAGATTATAATTAGCAAATAGGATGCTTTATGCGGATGCGTTTAATTGTGACAGAATTTTACGTGTCTAGGTTTTAGGAAGAAGTACCGCCTAAGTCTTGGAATGATATGCCACCTCGAGATTAGCACTCATTACACTAAAATAAACAAAACAACGTTTCAATTGGATTAATCATGGTTAATACAGTTTTCTTATATTTGGCTAGATCGCTCTTCTATCTTTTGATTATCAGCTTGCGTGTGTTATCGTGTTTTAAATTGATTTAAGTCACCACCAAACCTATGCCAGTCTGTCAGACTGAACCCCCCTTTTATCCATTAGAATTAGGATTAACATAGGTTTAGCATTGGTTTAACATAGATAAGAATTAACACAGTTTAAATTAACTTTGTTTAGTTAACCAAAATATTGATAGAACTATAAGATTAATGCTCTCGCTCTTAGTGATCGACACCCTACTTACCAACTAAGCTACATCTGATCGGGTACACTGTCCGTTAAAGTGTTGTTTTTAGGTAAAGTCAGCAAAATATAAATGTAAAACTTGATAACAAATAAATATCTAACTACGACGACACATCAAAGTCTTTGACCAAGTCAAGGACTTAATGTACATGTCTTAACAAGAATACATAACAATGATCTTAATAGTAATTTCAAGTTAATTTTGACCTTTATGTTTATGAGTTTCTAAGAAAACATAATCATGTAGCTTACCTTGACACATTTTCTTAATAGTGCTACATACATTAAATGTGTAGGAATCCTAGTAGGTAATATTTGCTTACTTTGCAGTCAAGAAAAACATTAGTCATATTGTTATAAGTTGCTCCTTGCACATAATTAAGATTTCTCTCACTTGTGTAGGGTATAACTTTTTTGCATAAAACAACACCACAATAGTTAGTTTGTTTGTATTGACAATATGACAGTGTCATAGAAAAAATATGAATCAAGTCAAGCTCAAAGCATATTAACACAACTAGTGTATATGGAATTCTATCGATTAATAAGGAATCGTGCACAACTATTTTGTAGATAACATAAAACGGAAGCGACATCTCAAAAGCAACAAGTTATTATAAGGATAATACACGGTGATTCTTTACTAAATTAAGATGAATTATTTCAACCCAATCCAGATATAAAGTAAGATGCCTATGTGGTAAACAACTCATAACTCACACTGAATTTGACAACATTGCAAGTATGTCATAAATTGCATTGCTCCTACTATATCTGACAACATTATGAGTGTTCCTTCACTAGTGAAAATGATTAGCAATTTATCCATCTACATTATCTTGAATTCTACAACATTTATTGCAAATAGTGAGTCGCAGACTAGTAATCAATACTGTAGATATCAAAGGAAGATGAGGTGTTAAGTTCAAGCCTCTTTAGCTATTTATTAACTTGAAAAATTGGCATGTGATTCCTCCTTTATTCCCTCACATTACACAAGTGAGAAGCCTCCTTTTACCGAGTTACAGAAACAACTAAAAACAACAGTTCTCTAGTTATCCATTTTATAGTTTGTGTGATAGGTTTTATGGTCTTCCAGTTCAGAACCACTTTTTTTCATAAATGTATCTTGATCACAACAAAATATTTTGTTTTGGTAGCCATAGACACAAGTTCTCTAGTTATCCAAGTTTCTTTATATGATTCAAAGATTTCAAAACCGAATAAGGGTATTGAAGTCATCTTAAAAGAATAAGAAGTACCATTAAGTTAACATGTATGTATGGTATGAGTTCGATTAGAATTTCAGTATAATTCTATTATTCCTATTAGCAAGTAAAAAGTATAGGAATTAGCCTTATTTTTCCAAGAAAAATAGACACGGTTTATCTTTCACAAATAAAGAACAAAGCATTATTTACGATATACGTTGCATTAATACATTAAAAGAACTTGCAAAGTTCAATATTAGTATTTTTGATAATTTAATCTCTTAAAAAATTAACTGCCCATGTTTATAAATATAAATAATTAATTTTAACAAGAGTCTAAGATCCAACTTGAAGTTTCACCATCACATTAGTTGATCTGCTAGCAATGGTGAACTCAAAAGGTAATCAACGATTGATAATTGCCTACATATGCGACTCTTAGTTCGTATTGGGCCCAAGGCATCATAATCCAGAATTATAATGTCGAGATCAAGGCAATATTATCCAGAATAACATTGTCAAATTGGCATGTTTTCCCCATCGTAAGCCTCGGGTTGAAGACCTGACCAACCATACTCGATATAAGTCGTCGAATACAAAATTAGTAATTATATAGTCTCAAGTCTGACCATACGATTATTATATTATCTTGTTTTGCAATCACTTAAGACTGTCTTAGAGTAAAAAACTAACTCAAGTGATTTCGTACTTGGATGGAAAATGACTTAATTTAAAGGGTATAAGTATTTTGATAAAACAAGTGTACCAAAAATTGTATACAAGGAAGCATATGCATACATCCTTGTAATATTTTAAAAAATTTCCATCTTGTTTTAATTTCTATGTATCAAAAACTTCCTTTATATTTTATAATACACGCATGATCTATAAAACTAGGGTTAACAAATTTAGTTTTACAATACTTCTAAGTATAAGTAATTAAATTACTACGGATAAGGTTAAATCCCCATGGGAAATAATCAAACCCTAGATAGATACCCGCAAGGGATTTACTCCATCTTAAGTAATAATTACGACATACTCTTAATACTTTTAAATTGTTGATGTAAAAATATTTATTCCTGTGTTGTTCCATCGCGGGTTCCCTTTCGAAAACCACTAAACCCATGCGTTATAGAACGTCTGCAAGAAATAACAAGTTTACATATATATTGCAACACGATCTAGCAAAGTGAACATAACAATATATATATTCAATGAGCATAGAGTGCTTTCAGTCCATATTACTTTTTGAAAATTATTTTTGCACATATATAAATAAAATGCCACATTTATATATAACAAAACCAAATCAAACAATTAATCATACTAAAACACGTAGACAATTAATGTACATAAAACACAACCAATATACGCAACAAACGCCAAAATAAGACCCACAACGTATTTTCGGAATCATCCTAGAACACGTGGTATACATACATCGATTACTCGATTGCAAAGGTCACTATACTTGATGTAAACAAGAAAACAACAAAAGCTAATTGAGCAGAATTTATGATTTCGAACCACAAGCAGGCAAGGAAAAATCTTTCTCGTTTTTTGCACTAAACATGAAAGTTTTAGCTATTGGAGTTGTGAATTCCCTAAAAAAAAATTCATGGTCCAACTCCTTATGGTTTGTCGAGAAATTAAATTTTAGTGGGCGAAGGTCAAAGAATCAGCATATAAAATTAATCAATCACTTATGTAAATTCAAGGCGTATCAAGGTTTTAAGCATTAAATAAGCATACCACATTATCAAGAATGCATAATAGGCATATTAATCTTAATGAACCATGGTTTACATGCACATAAACACATGGTTATCAATTTATAAAAAATAAATAAGCAACAATAAGTCAATAAACGCGAATTATAAGCCAAGCAGCATAATAAGCGTGTATAATCATGTAAAAATACAAACCATTTTATTTTTCCAAATTTTAAGTGACTCTTAGTAGTCTTTATTTTCAAAAAAATAAAACCCTAAAGGGGTCACACATAAAAGCAAGAAAAATATAACAAATATGCGTTTTAAGCATTTTCACCCGTTTTTATGTAATTATAAAGCTATATGAACGGCTCGTGATGCCACTGTTGGAAATGGTTGTCTAATAAATAAATATTACACAAAATATTCTACGAGCTACGCAATGGAATATAAACACATATGTCCAATATAATTAACATAAAACATAAATAGTAAAGTCTATAGTATAGCAATCAAGCTATGGAAGAACAAGAGCTTCTTCAAAATACGCACGTGTATTAAAGTGTGCAAAACCGAAACTTTTCGAGTTACTAAAGGAAGTAACCTCTATGTGTATTCACACTACACGTTAACCAATATCGCCCGAATGCTAGTTTCTCAAACTATCGATAATCGAATACTAGAAGATCGAACTTCGGATTCCCTTTCGTATGGCTTCCTTAGGACGACTCAAGAGAAGAGAAAAGGATAAGGGATGGAAAAAAGGATAAGGGATGGAGATAAATGATCACAAATGATCTCCTTATATAGGGGTGAAATTAGCGCATTTAATTATGACAACTTAGGCCTAATTAAACAAAATCCCAACCCCTTCTTTTTCTCTCTTTTAGTCATCCACTACACAAGCCCAAACACCGCTTGGGTTGACTTCTGACTTTGTATAATTATTATGTACATTACATATTAATTAAGGGACTTAAAGGTAAATATTCGTAAACGAACTAATTAATGATCGTTAAGTATTCTATCGTTATAGTATTAATAAACATAATAAATATACAATTGTATTATTATATATATTAATAGAATGCTATATATGTGTATACGTGTGTGACCCCCGTAAGCTCACGTATTCCTGGCAGTCGAAATATCCGTATGACATGAGCACATCACAACAGGTTAGTCATCCGACTTACTTGTGTTATATTTTTACCATCCTATTTAAGGATCTTTTATATATGCAAAGTTTAATCATATGTACTCATATAACTTAAAAAGATCTAGTTTAAATTAGGCACCAAATACAGAGAAATCATATATATATGATTGACTTGATAGAACATGTCAAAAATACTTAAAACTATAGTGATATTTTATGACTAGCGAGGACTGAGGTGATCTCTGTTTTGCAAACCGATCCAAGATACTTCAAGCTAAACTCAAACAAAGCCAATTACAAGAGTCAATCCCAAATAGATTAAAGAAAGAAATCTTGCTAGCTAACATACCATTATGTATATATATCATTTGTGGATGTATAAGTATTAGAGCACTAGGTACCATAACACCGTAACACCAAACAAGTACAACCACATCAATGTCACCTCAGCTTTAATATTTTAACATCAACATACCAACATACCCCTGCAATAATAACACCCATAACACCACCTTTGAAACCACCCTTTTTTTTCCTTTCTATTTATTTAAACAAACTATATTTTTAATTCATTAAGTAAGGGGGTGTTTGGCTAAGCTTATATGATGGGCTTATTAGCTTATATGACATGGCTTATGAGCTAATATAAGGGGTTTTAATAAGCCCAAACTTTGTGGCTTGTATAAGGAGGGTTGAGTTTATATAAGAATATTATATAAAAATACTTTTATAGCCTCATTTAATAATTGCACCAATTTTATTTTTATTTACTTTTTTTCATTTTACCTTAATATTTATATAAGCCAAACCAAACACTTATCAAAGGCTTATGAGCTCATGATATATAAGTCATAAGCTGCTTATATAACATAAGCATAAGCCCAATTCATAAGCTTAGCCAAACACCCCCGAAACAAATAAATTATAATACATACAAAAAAAAGCGTACGAAAAAAAACATATGAAAAAAATACGTCCTAACGACTAATCCCAGTGCAAATTATATATGTCTTTGATTTGTTGTTTTTGTACATTGATCCAATACGCATCGTCCTTCGACAAATCTTTGGTGCTAATAGCGAAAAATTTCATCTCGTTCAAACGCATTACCGTACGGTCTTTCTCTTTTGAGACATCGTACGCCTTTTCGGCGGCTTCCCGTTTGAGACGAAGCTCGTTTGTCATAAAGTCCCCGAATTGGCTTAACGAGCTACTTCCTCGGTGCTCATCATGGTATCGGATTTGGTTTTTTTGTCGGGACGCTGTTTTCTGGGAAGACGTGGTCGTGCATCTTTACCGAATAGCTCCTCGTGGACTACCCCGGGGACTTGGTCGCCTTCGGCTAAATCAAACGGGTCGGGCGTATCCCATTTTGCGTGGCTTCTCAAAATTTCCCAAGCATCTTTTTTACTAAACGGGGTTCCTTTATTCTCGTCATAATAAGTCTATCTATCCCGTTTCATAACATCTAAATCGTTTTTGCCACTTTTTCCTAAACGTTTGACTCATTTGAAAATGGCATTGAAATTTTGGCAATTATGGTTCAACGTATGGCATTTGCTTGTCAACATGTCGTAGTTACGTTTTTGATAATTTTGCCTATTGAACTCGCTCAAAATCCTATACCAAAATGTTTCGCCCTTTTGTGAATTTTTGATATTTAGATCCTCATAAACGACAACTTAGCATAAAGCAAGTAAAGTTTCCTAGGTTGGTTGACAACATTGAGTACTCCCCCTACGTTAGGATTTTTTCGAACGTGGGTTCTTTGCCTTTCTTAGGCCCGTTTAAGTCGTCTTTTTGGTTGGGATTCAGTAGGTGGTTGTGATTGTGAGGATTGGTGATGCAAAGTGTTGCAAATGGCAACATAGTATATGCAAAATGCGGGGGGTTATTATCGTTCTCTAGGGGAATAGTTTGGGTAGGCTCCAATTGTATGGTTACTAAGGTCTAGAGGTTGAGAGAAGATTATTTTTGTGTTTTAATATTTTATGAAAGCAAGTAAAATCTCGGGTTAGAAGTGGGTTTGATTAAACTAATTAACTACTCCTAATTCTATACTAATTACAGAAAAGTAAAGTGATGGAAAAACTTGTATGGTTAAACAAATGTAGTCACCTAATCATGCATTACTCCCTAGTTGTTGTCTCCAATTTTATTACTCGTTACCCTCGTAATGGAATGTGTAAGTATCTAATTAAATTAAACACCTAACTCGGAATCAACCCAAATGGCAAGGTAGTATGAAGACTATTGCGTGGGTATCATCTAACCTAGCCGCGTTTCCCTAGACTTCTTCGCTATGCAATTAAGAAGCTAGTTTTCTAAAGCCTAACGCACACATCATTAATAAGAAGTAATAACAAAAGATAAACAACTAGGTTTCATGCAATCATAAGCAAACATAATTATATTTAGCCAAACATGTTAATTAAAAGCGAAGAACAATTAATCAAACAACACATAGGCATATCTGTTAGGATATCATTTCATTAGCTCAAAACACAAAATAAGAGAAAAATCTTAGAGAGAAAAAGAACTAGAGAGAGAAATAAAAGAGAGAAAAATGGTTACTTGACTTAGAGAAAATGAGAAGTAACACCCTCTCTACACTTGAAGAAGGCTTTATATAGTACAAGAGACTTGGACTCCTTATGGGACATTTGGGCCTTTAATGGACCGATCTAATGGGATTTAGACCTAATTAGCTTAAATGAATTTCCCGTAAACTACGTTTTACTTATACACGGTTCAGGAATATTAATGACCATCACTTTAATAAAACTAAGTCTAACAATCTCCCCTTAAGGGGTGGTCATTGCACATATGGCTTTACTTCGTGTGACATCTTAAGTCTTGGAACCTTGTAGTCTTGGGAATTCTTTTGAAGTTCCTTTTGCATGCTTGTGATCATGGATCTTGATCTTTAACTTGATATTCTTTGACAAAATACTGATATCGTGGTCTTTGGCCTTGATTTGTCTTGACTATTGAGATCTTTGAATCTTTATCCTTAAATCTTTATGCCTCTTTGCGATCTTATGTCTCCACCCTCATGCTTAAGGTCTTGAAAGCTTGCTAACAATCTCCCTCAATATTTTCTTTAACATGATTACTTATACCACATAATGGTAGGAGTAGTACTTGATCCACTTGTGAGATATATCTTTATTATTGTCCGACAAGCTTGTCGAAAATGTTCTTTTGAGGAAGTGCTTGTACATCAAAGATTGCGGAAGACTTTGACACATGTGCTTAAGCTTTCATCATGTATTTTGTTAGTGCAAATATTATGATATTTAAACTAAACAAGTCCTTTGATTTTAATAATGACAAACAAGTAACTTGTAATACACAACGTAAAATGTGCAAGTTACGCATGACCATAACTCATCAATGCATACATTCATCAACACCTCTTGACGTCTCGAGTCTACTCATGCTTTAACAAAAGGTACGAATATGTTTGTTAAGTTGCATTATGATCAACCCATTTAACAAACCATTCAAAATGATTAACACGTTTTTACAAACTAGCCTAATGATTAAAACCTATTTTATCATTAAGTCATTTTTAATAAACCTTTTTAAGTTTACTTATATCACCACTAAACAAAAGCTTTTAAGTAATCCTTTACTTAATAATGATTAATCACATTAGTGAATAAGACTAATTAGGATTAACCACTTTTGGAAACAAATCTTATAAGATATTTCATATCTTACAAATCTTTCCTTTTTAATGTTAAGATTGATTTTCCTTCTAGAACAAAATCAAATCAGATTTTATAAGTACATTAAGATCTAAGCAAAAGATTTTAAAAGATTTAAAAATATTTCTAACAATTTTGAAATTGGACCGTTTTACCCACGGATCCACCATCCCTGGATTCGTAGCACCTTGACGGCCAAGTTTTGGGTTTTCTATAAATATCAACCATTTGCTTAGTTTTTCACCCAAGCTTTTCACAACCTTTCTTCCACATTATTACACACATTTAGGATCATTATAAACAAGTTTTTATAATGTAAAAACACAATTAATCATATCATCAAAACCCCAATAACCCTTGATCATAACGCTTCTAACTTTCATTTGTTGCAAGCATGATTCTACATGATCCTCCATTCAATCAAGCTTAGAGATCTTGCCATCATCATCCACCACATACCTACATATATTAAGATCTATCAAAACAAGCCAAGAGACTTCTCATCTTCATCAACAACGTCATGCTTAGTGATCTTGATGTTTTAGTTTAGGCTTTTACATCCAATTGAAAATTATGTCTTGGATAATCATTATATACATTTGTGTATCAATCATTATACAACAAACTAGATGTTAGGTGGATTATGTGTTTAGGCCATAAAACACAAGGTTTGTTATGTTGGTCCATAAAACATAACAGGTTTGGTTGCACCCAAAGAAGGACTCGGTATTTAGTTTAGTACCGGATAAAGTGTAAGCTACGTTAGGTTGGTTCTACCTCGAAGTAGGACTCGGTATTTAGCTTAGTACCAGATAAAGTGTAAGCGACGATGTATGGTTTTCTTCGCCTAAAAGGATCTTGTTGATTTAGTGAAGTAACTCTCGAGTTGGGTACTCGAGGAGTGGAGTAGGGAGAAGAGGAGCTTTGTAGCCGAACCACTATAAATCATCGTGTCCGGTTTATACTTTCTTTTACTTATCGCTTTACATTTATATTTGCCTTTATCGGTTTATATTTATGTTTGCATTGCATCTATGTTTGTGTTGTATATTGTGTTTTGGTGATATTCTTTGTTTGTTGTTATTTAGTATAGTTGTAGTAGTATAAACTTGATTGGTTGTTTGATACAAAAGTCTTAAGTTTATAAAAGAAAATTGTTTAACCCCCCCCCCCTCTACCATTCCACAATTGGTACCAGAGCCACGTTGCTCTAGTTTTCAAAACAAGTGGTTTTTAAAATTGAGCAAGGTTTATGTATCAAATTTCCTTTCAAGCGACACATAATGTGAAAAGTTCTTTGTTTTGTACTTACAAGTTTTGGGGTTTAATATAAAGTGTTACAATAGCTTAAAGGTCTTTTAAAGAATCCCAAACAAAGGGAATAATGTGTCTAAAAGTGTGATAAATGATTCTGCCAAAATTTCACCACTCGTGCGATCCATAGATCCACCAAAAGTGGATCCGTCTATGAGATCGTCTATGACATTTTCAGTTTTTGTCAAACTTTAAAAATTCATAGAAAATCAATAGTGCGTCGGATTTCAATGATTCAAAAACCAAAATTGAATGATTTTTAATGTACTTTCCAATGGAATGGGTCTTAAGTATTAATTCAAATTTTAAATTAGTCAAATACGCAAAATGCCATAGAGTGTCAAAAACTAAAATTTTGTTTTAGCATAAAAAGTTGATTTTAACTTTTCCTTTCGAGTCGGACACTTCTAGTTGGTTTACTTTTGAAAGTTGGTGTATTTTATCATTGGAAAGTAAATGTATTTTTCAAACTTACTAATGAGGAGAAAACTAATTTATTTACAAATAAAATCAAGCTATGTATACATTGTTA
>BQNB010090588.1:7191-22513 GCA_026074375.1 Tanacetum coccineum | reverse complement strand
TCCTCCAATTTCCTTTGAAGCTCATACGACTCTTACGATTGACATTCCCTTTATCAGAATACCATATTATAATACTTGCATATTTATGCATTCATATTACAAGGTACTTAGTTATGCATTATGGTTTCCGAAATCTTACCAATCTTCCTTGCTCCAATGCATAACAATAGACTTAGTCATTAACTTCTTTTTTTAATATATGGTCATAATATTAACTACATAATATACTATCTTCAAATGAATATAACAAAAACTATTGATTAAATGAATACTAACCAAATGAAAAAAAGGAGAAACTAGAGAAACACATGAAAGAGTAAATAACCAAATATGTGTCTACGACATGTTAAGTCCATCATACATATAGTTTGTTTAATTTTGGTCCCGATCTTATTTTGGACCTAGCTTGACGTATCGAATCATGTCAAGTTGACGTTAATGTTTTGAGTCTAATAGGATTAAAACCACGTATAACTTAACTATCGTGTATGAATGCTTTGTTTAAGAAAAACAACACCACATTCTTAACAGACATTTTTTTTCCTATATACACTTGACACTACAAAAAAGTTGTTGATTCTTCACGCTTATTTGTCCACGTAAACAAAAGCGTGTAGATTTTTTCCACACTAATAAGAGTGTAAAAAAATGTCAAAGAAAATGGACGTTTTCAAGCGTGTAGAAGATTTAGAAAAAAATACAATATGCGATCGTCACAGTAATAAGCGTGTACTTTTATATAAAAATAAAAAGAATAATATATTTTATTATTCATTATTGACGCAGAAGAGCGTGGACTTTGTAACTGTTGGACCTTAATGTTATAGAAGTAAATGTATAGGTTACTTTAGTATAAATATCTACAAGTTTCGGTATAAAACTGAAAGATAGTAAATGGGTTGGGTCGTTTAGTTAGTTAGGGTTATATCAGTTAGTTAAAAGGTTGCATCGTTTATTTCATGAATCGGTATAACTGTCAAAAGACACCGATTCATTGTGTATAAATAGGTCAAGTGTCTGTAAACAATATCAATCAATACAATTACTTTCTGTATTGTTTGGCTAATTGTTCTTGATAATTGGGGAAAAAGTTAGGGTTTGTTAAATCTGTTTATTATAGTAAACGTTATGGTTAAGGAAAAGTTAGAGTTTGCTAATCAGTTTATGTTTAATGAAATACAGTTACCGAAGCAGTTATGGAAGCTGTTATGGAAGCGATGTTGCAGCTATTTCATATGATCACTTGAAAGGTTAACACTTTCTCTAAATTGAGCTTAATGTTGATAATTTGTTGTTGAATTGAAACTAGATGTGATGTTAATACCGTAATTATGCGTAAAATATGTGTTTTTGTTAGGCTTTCTTATGGCTATAGCTTTATCTGCATAATGATTGTATAAGGCTCTTTCTAGGGCACGCTTACCACTATCTTTATCAGTTTATTTTCTTACGAGTATAATCTTACAGTTATCGTTTTTAGCTATAGAATTGATTAATTAGGTTGATTTTGTTCATTCTGGGAATGTATATGAATGTAGGGGACTAGTATATCAAGGTGTGCATTTTAATTAAGCTGAGGCGATTACGCCAGTCATAATCGAGGTTTTGAATAAGCTAAACCGAGTAGAGTAGCTGTTTGTGTTTATTGTTTTTGAAATGGTGTTGTGTGCATTGTGTACATTGAAATGACTCAAGATGATAAAAACATGGGGAAATTCAAGTCGTCATTAATCATGTTATACGGGCACATGTGCTTGTGCCTTGTACCAACTTTTGACCCTTTTCCAACAGGGGAAGAAGGTGAAGTAACTTCAATGAGAGTAATATATCTGTAAATTAAGGTGACAAAATGTTATCAGCAACTTAGTTTTCTGAACATTTATATACATAAGAATAGCATTTTTTTTATTATATTTTGCGTTAGAAGTTGCTAGCAAGAGGATACATACGTACTTGGGTGGCCTATTGTAAAGTTGTTACGGTGTACGGGTTAAGACAACTCATTATCTAATTAGCTTAACTTTAAACATCAAAAGAATATCGAAACTCTATCTCCTTGCAGCTTGTCTGCGAGTGTGTTACGGATGATTATGTGATTGTGATTGTGATTAGCCGTATCACGTTATAACGTTTAAAGCAAATTGCTAAACACCTCGTTGAAATTGTAAAGGGGATGCACAGATTGAGAATAATGTGACGCCACTTGATCCATCTAAAGTTGCTAGTGAGGTGTGGTATGGCGAAACGAGACTTCAGTGATTTATAATCAGTTTTATCCATTTGAAGGACTTCTCAATTACATTTTGGGAATCATTCACCACGTCAATTTTGATGGTAAGTATTCATCATCTTAATTATTGCAATTATGTTTCTCTTGTGCGCCTATTGGTGAACCATATCAACCCCGTTGGGATTGATGGGAAAGGTATATTCTTACTTTGCATACGCTTGCTCACTGGTTGGAACTTGTTTAATGGGCTAGACCCAAATGGGTTCAGGTAAAAATAGGGCGGCCGGGATGGATGGGTAACGTGTCAACATGGTTTCTCTTTGTGTCGCGGTTCGTTTTATAACCTACTTATGTGCTCAACAGAATCCATGTATGAACACAAAATAAGGTGCCTGTATTATATACGAACCATATGTAGCACTACGACTGATTTTTATTCTCTATTGTTTTCAAATTATCTTTTGGAAGTAATTTATTGTAGGTTATTTATTGCTTTGTAGTTTGGTAGCTCTAATATGTGTTTTGTTGCATGCCTCGTTAAGTTGTCTGCTGAACATATCTCGAAATGTGTAGGCAGGTATATTGTGAAAGAACATATCTCTTGAACTTCACAATGATGTAGTGTGTTGTACCTATAGTCGAGACAGGGGAGGGGTGCTGCCATTCTTCTTTCAATGTATGTGCAGAGGTTTGACCACATACAAGGTAATTGTTGGTTCAATACAGAAACGATTGATACTATTTGTATATGATATTTTCTAATTTTCTAATCGTTTGATTTTCATATTGACTTCTCCATGGGAGGTCGTTTGAAGTTTAAAGCACCATTGTTTTTGACCAGATAATACAAACCATTTCTTCACTTACAGAGGTAAGTACTTCGAATATTTTGTTATTCTTTCTTGGTGCCTCATTACAAGCTATGAGGCTGATTTTGAATTTTGTATGACGCTGGTACATGATATTAATGTTGTGTTGGGCTACTGGTTATGTAACACATCCACGTTGCTGACACTACTTCAACACACTCTTAAAGCTAGTGGAGCAGCTCATATGACTCCACAACGGCGGAGGTCATCATCAGCATCTCTTTTGTGCAGATGCTTAGAGAGGTAATATACTCTTTATATATTTTGTGCATGTTTTGTATAAACGGCTTATTTGTATTAATGGTATAAACTTCTTACATGTTTTTAATCATGTTTTGTACTAATACATTAAGGAGTACATGTACGTTTAAGTAGTGTTAAAGTTGGTTGCTCGGGCTGGCCCGCAAACGTACCCATATAATAGGATTAGTATGGATCAATGTTTGCCTCTGGTACATGTTTGTGTATGGATACATACATTTGTATGGATTCGTGACATGCAAATAATGTGAACAGTTTATGTGTGGGGTTTTTAATCCTCTACTGATATTAGAATGCATTATATTGCAGCTGTCATTATCTGATTAGGGGATAAGGATGTTTCATTTTTATTATAGTTTTCTGGGTGATATCTATATTAAGTACCTTTTTTATTATTCTGAAAGGAATTTGTAGGTTGCTTCGTATTTATCTAGTAACACAATTCTCTATCGAGTCTTTATGTGGTCATTTAGTGGGCTATCCGCCTATCTTGGTGTTTGACTTTTATTTTGTATTCTTGAAAAATCTCGCAGGCAAGAAGACCGTTACTTGATCCAGCAATTCACGAGGAGTTTACAAGTTTTAAAGGTACTTTGAATAGTTGAAGACGGAAGATCGAAGAAGCTTTCAATGATATTTTGCAAATCGTTTATATGTGTTTCATGGTTTATATTAGTTTAACAAATAGTGTGGCATGATATGCTGCAGAATTAAAGTATATGATGTTTAATAAGAGATTGTTATGCTGCAAAATTAAGTATTTGATGTATGCTGCAGATTATAAATTATGCTGCAAAATTTGTGTCTTTTTATAATACAGGGTAAGAATTGTTAAATTATGAAAAGTAGAGGGTTATAATTAAAAAAAACTATCAAAAGAGAAACTCACGGTTAAAAGCGTGTAGAAATTTGATGATGTGTCCATTTTTCTCAAAGATTTTCCACGCTTTTCTTTGTGGAGTTATGAAATTTATTGATGCGAGCTTTTATACTTTTGCCACGCTTTTATGTGTGGAGTATGGTTTCACTTTCTACACTCATAAGCGTGTACATTACATGTAAATCTCCACGCTTTTTAGTGTGCATTATTTTTGTGACGCCCATATTGTCCACGCTACAAGAACCGTGGACTCAATAAAAGTACACGCATTGAAGTGTGTAGATTAGCCGTAATAAACGTGTAGAACTAACTTGTTTGTTGTAGTGATAGCTTTAGTTTTCTTTGTACCTTCGAATTAGAATTTGTGTTTTGTATTTTTGAATTTGGTTTCTTAATTTGAATAAAGTTTTTGCTTCGTTTGTTCGTATTTGTTTGTTTGTTTCGTACTTTGAATCACCAACAAGTGGTATCAAGAGCTAAGTTTGTTCAACTATGAAAAAAACATAAAAGAAAAAAGTTCTGTCTATCTCGTGCTCGGATTAAAGGGTGTTTTGGTATTAAATTTTGTTTGAATTAATTTGGATAGGTTGATAGAATTTGATTGGATGTTAAAATTAGTGGGTCGGTATTAATTGGCTATGGGAATAAAATATGGAATATTTGTTTATTTGCTTTTGCTTTCATAACTTTTGAAGATAGGATCGTAGTTTGAGCTTTGAGGATTTTGAACATTTGATTGATTTGAACTTAGTTTTTGTTTTGGGCTATTGTTTTAGATATGGGGCCGTCGGAATTAGAGCTTATAAACGGCTATGGAATAATTGTTCGATTTGAGCTTTTTAATTGTTTGGTATTAGAATTTGATTATAGTTTGGTATTCGAATTTGGGTCGTTTAGTTGTTTGATTTTGGAACGTAATCCTTATTATACAAGTGGTTCATGAGAATTATTATATGTATCAATATTTGAAGCATTTGAATTATTAGTGTTTGTTTGTCAGGTTATTTAATAACTTAAATTTGTTTGATACTTGGATAATAAATTTAAAGTTGAACCGTAATACTTATCAAATAAGTGGGTCATTAGAATTTGAACTTGGTATTTGAAATTTGAAGACCGATTTGGTGTTTGAAGACTTGATTATAATTATGTCGTTTAAAGTTTGTTTGATCGTTGGAAATTTGGATCTTCATTCATCGGGGGTTTGAAGTTAGTTGCCTCAATTTGATTGTCTTTTTGGAAGATTGTTTGAGCCGATTTGTTTGTTTGGTTGACCGTGTTTTCATTTGTTGGTCAATGTTTGATTGTTCGTTTTGAAGTCATCGGCATTTGCTTTGGATTGATTTTGTTTTGAATTGCTTTTGGGAATCGATCGTGTGTTTTGAATTAGGATAGTATATCTAGCGTTTGGAATTTGGTTTGGAACATGTAGAGGAGTTCAATTCACGGTGGAGATTGTTAAAAAGTGACTTAAACTTTTAGGTTTGTTTTGTAGATTTGGTTTTTAATAGATATTTGTTTTTGATACGCTTGGGCCCGAGCCCATTGCAGAACCGCGACCTACAAGGGTCACGTCCAAGCATGTATGTCATAAGGATTATGTCGTACAATAATTATCTTTATTCATTGTTATGTTTGACTCTTAATAGCCAAGTGTCGTTATCTTTGAAAGGTCTTGTTATGTTTGACTCTTAATAGCTAAGTGTCGTTATCTTAGGAAAGTGTCGTTATCTTAGGAAAGGTCTTGTATTTGACTTTGACTGCAAGTTGTCAAGAATTCGGTATAACATAAAGAAAAGAACAGGCAACATACATGAAATTAAAAGTACAAAAGTCCTATAACTAGTAAAGCTCACATAGGACTTGCATGCAAAATGGTAGAGAATTAATTATTGAGAGACTAAACATAGAGCATGTTTTTTATTTTGTGGGATGATGGTTGGAGGTGTGTGATGATGATTAGTGGTTTTTGAGAGCATGGTGTTCAATATATGAAAACATATAGTGAAGTTCATCACTTAACCCAAAAATGAGGGTTCGGTTGTGGATACAACAAAGGCATGAGTTACCATGTGCTTCAAGGAAATTCCAAGGGATAGAGAGAATGATAGGTGTGAAGTTGATTGAGTATCAAATTAGACATCAAGTGGTTATTTGGGGAAAGATTGTGAGTGAATGTCTATAGATGCATATCTTGAGTTGGAGTTGTGGAGAAACTCTTGAGGAGGAGAATGTCGATGGTTCAAGAATCATTTGGTGAGAGTGATTTATGATGTTGATGATTGGTATGTAATCATATGAATATGAAGTGTATTTTGTTGATGGTATTTTGGAGGGTGCATTAGGAGCACTAGGTGATGAATTTAGAAGTTTGGGTGATGGAGTTTTTGTATCATCTTGGGTTAATAAACAAACAGTTATTTTGGTGGAATGATGTTGATTTTTGGTCTCTTGGAGACCTTGGAAATGGAAGCTCTAGTGGAGGCCATGAATGTGTATGGTTGTTGATGATGAGTGAAGGAGATGGTGAATTGGTGTTATGCATTTGGAGGGAATTTATGGGAAGAGATTTGTTTGAAAATGGAATGAATTTGGATAAGTAAATGGAATTCCAAATGTGTATTCAAGCATTCCCTGGTAGAGATACTTGATATTAGGTAAAAAAGCAAAAAGCCAGTGAAAAATATTGTTTATTAAAATAGAAAAAAACCCGTGAAGGGCTAAGGGCGGTCCCCTTAAATAGGGGGCGGTCCCCTTAAAATTAAGGGGTCCCGGCCATTGTTAATTAAGGGGGCCGCCCACTGTTAGTCCCATTTTTCACAAAAAAACTATTTTTTCGAGGATTATTTGTTAGTAGTAATTTGTTTGGTGGATTATTTTTGCAGCAAGCCTTATAGAGTTATAAAAGCAATATTTTAATCTTATAACAAATAATATACACATTAAATCATGAAACCAAAAAGGCTAACTATTGATTTAATAAAAACAACCAAAGGTTTAAGGCAATCAAAAGCAAATAAGTACCCAAAAAGATAACCAAACATATAATCTTTTCTGAATATATCCTATGATTACCACACAAGTGTTAATAACATAAACAAAATCTAGTTAAAAAATTGTCTTAAACTACATTTAGATCCATCTAGTTCACTCCACTCCTATGTACCTTCATTTCTCTTCTTGCTAAACACTCCATTTAGTGCATTCCAAAATGAACTTTAAACCTCCGCGCATCTCCATAGGCATTTCTTGTGTTTGTTGAGCAAGGTGGTTTGTTTGTTCAAAAGAAGTTTCATCAGTTTTGGTTCGAAGCGGAAGGCATTTCGAATTTTGGTAGTTTAGTTGGATAATAGAGTTAAGATAGGTGGTAGAGATTGGATACCTTGCACGATAATTTCGACATCATCATCATCATCATCATGTATGATGAAAATTAACGTGCCGTGATTGAATGAAAGATGAGTATGAGACGGAATACATGCCTGCCCACGATCACTTCGATGTCCTAGTTTGTTTAAGAGAAAGAGACGCATTACCGATCAACAATGTCATAAATTGCCATTGTCGAGAGAGGATATACTTCAAGATGTGACGATAAAGACGAGTCAAGAACATACCGTATGGAAGATTGGCAGTTGGATTTCTCTAGCACATTCGATTCGTTTGAAAAAGAAGTAAGCAAGATTGTATTGTTCCTCGGCAACAACACAATATAACATGTGATCAAGACAACGGGGGAGATGTGTCCCTTACCCGATGTCCTCCTATCCAAACACATTCACATCTAATGAGTCTATCCCCTTGCCTTCATGTCGAGGCATAGTTCCTTAGTGAGGAATTTGATTTTGAGTAAGGGTGACTGTTTAACTTTTAATGGACGGTCCTACAAGACACTTCCAATTCCAAGAAGTCGAGCGATATCGTCGGGAGTTGAAGGATCGGTTGAATTAGTGGTCCCTCGGTTTTCTGAGAAACTAATAGATCAAGGTCCCACTAGTTGGTAAACACGGCTGACCGTTTGTAAAGAATTTGAGATTTGACCGAATTGGGCAAGAGTGAAGTTTATGAATTCATGTTGAATTCATAAAGGATGTGACAGAGAAGCCATAATGTCATCGGTTTTGAACCGTGACTTGACTATAGAAATCAAGAATGAAACTTGGAATAAATCGGTTCGTTGATTGTTAAAGATGAACAGTCGAAGAGAATGTTTGTGAAAGAACGCTCGGATGTTGTTGGAATTTGTAGTAGGCTTGATCACAACAGAAAAAACCCCCCCTTCGTGAATGTTGCGATTTCCAATGGATTTGTAGAATTTGGCAATTGTGGGGGAAATGCCAGGGATTTTGGATACTTTTGGGATGTAAGATTTTATAAGGGATATATTGGTGGAAGTAGCTCTTGGCATTTTGTCACCTAAACAAGTTATCAACAACATAAAATGAAAAAAAAATTATACTAAATAAATTCAATTTTTGTATAATGACAAATATAGGACACGGATTACTTCGACAAAAAAATAAAAATAAAACTAAGA
Source organism: Tanacetum coccineum (assembly GCA_026074375.1). Classification (NCBI taxonomy): domain Eukaryota; kingdom Viridiplantae; phylum Streptophyta; class Magnoliopsida; order Asterales; family Asteraceae; genus Tanacetum; species Tanacetum coccineum. The sequence continues at coordinate 13,736 of BQNB010090588.1, read as the reverse complement.
AGTGATCCATATGTACCTTAATTTATTTTTGACTTAATCTGTGACGCGGAAGAATATATATTAGTTATATATTTCAACACCAAGATCATAAACCAAACACTCCCTTATTAACATAAAATTAGTTTAGGCTTGTCAAAAATTATACGTCAAGTATAATCGTGTTAACAAGTATAAGTTTATTATTTTTAACTTGACAAAAGTTAAGTAGTGTTTGTTTTTATTCAAAAATCATGTTCTTAAAATGTTATGCCAAACGCCCCTTTATTTAATACCAATCACAAAATATATCAACATATATATGAATTATATATCTTGATGACTTATACAAGCTAGTTAAGTGTTTATACAAGTGACAAAATTATGGTGGTGGTTATTTCGACTCTAACTGATCCTAAGAAATGAACCAAACACCCTTTTATTTTTATAATACATTTTCTATTGATTCGAAAAATATACATTTAGAAATGTATGTTTTGATGGGCAAATTAATGTTGTTTTAACATGTTTTTGGCATGAATCAACAATGTATAAACTTTGTTTTAAGATTAGAAAAATATGTATGTATATTTATGAAAATTTCGAACCAAAAAAAAATTTATAACTCAATTAGTGTTTTGATTCAATCTTATTAAGAATGTAGTGTTCCTATGACTACGAGTATCATTATAGAATAAATCCTAAAACAAAATGAAAAAATATGAAAATGATGAAGAACATCCAATTTTGATTGAGAGCAAAATTGGATGAAATCAAATGAAAGGAATGATGAAAAACTTACAATAGATGTTGTTGATTGATTTGTTAGTGATTACCCCTTGCGAATTTTGGTTAATTTGGTGATTTGAGGAATGATTTTTGAAGGTTATGGTGAGAGGGTTTCGTTCACAGCAGGTGGAGGAGGAAGAAAAGAGAAAAATGGTGTTTGAGTATAAAAAAATCCGACTGAATGGGATTGTTTATTTATCTAGTGCCGCCACCCTTAAATAAATTAAAGAGGCCCGCAAGCAATATATAGAAGGAAACCATCAATTAATATCCGATTAACACTGCCGGTCCCCTTAATTTTAAGGAGGCCGCCCTCAAAAAAAAATTTCATTTGATTTTTGGCCAGTATTTGTGAGAATGGATATTGACAATTTTTTTAATTAATCCTTTGTTTAATTAAAAAAAATTCTTTGACTATTTCGGATGAGATAATCAAGCGTCAATTTGAGAGGCGATTTAGAAAAGAGGTTTTACTTGCAAGAGAGGTGAATTAATTTCTTCGAAAAGAAAATTAATTGATTCGATTTGAGATAAGACGAGAATGGATAGAGAAAATAATAAGATAGCAAGACGTAGTTGGGAATATGTAAAAAGAAAATTGATTCCGATGAACGTAGACGATGGTTGACATGGATCCGAGACGATCGTTGAAGTCGAAGGGAGTTTGTTTCATCCATAGTGTGGTCTAGATCGAGGCGTGACTAATCCCTATTCTATGTTAATTGTTAACCACTAGCTTGCCCTTCTCATCTCTCCGGAGTTTTGCTACGTGGTCATAGAAGAGTTCCATTTTGTAGACGTATTATTATAATCTAAAACGAAAGAGTATTCCATAAAGAACTAATCTCATTCAAAGCTAGAAACCAACAAATGTATATCAAGAGACTAACACATAATTATTTTTAAGAGACTAATTATTACAATAATATGATGAAACACAATACATTTATCCTTGTAATCTATATTCTACGAATATGAAAAGTGAGACGTACCTTAGACTTTAGAAAAGTCTTCCGTTTAATGTCTTTCAGATGTAAATGATAAGGTTCATGGAACCTTTCATGATTCTTAGTCCGTAGGACAAAGAATGTTAGTAGTAACATACCACTATCAAAGATTGTGAGACTTAGTCATTTTGTCTCCCAAGTTTCATGTATCCAAAGTTTTGTTTACACATCTATTTTTGCATTTGGTTTTGGCACATTACATGGTGAGCCAACTTGCACATTGATGAAATTTGGTTGTGTGGTACGATTTTCCACATTGTGTGATTAGTGTTTAAGTAATTTGGTCTATCCATTGTCTCTCCTAGTGAGTGTTTTGGAAGAGGATGAAGGATTTTCTTTTCTTCTAGAAGGAGGTGTTTTAGACTTATTGAATTTAGTAAAAAATCCGCTCCAAGGTTTTAAAAGAAGGTGTAAAAAATGTTTTAGCCTTTGTCATCACTTGCAATAGGGATTTTGGTGTTGTTTATAAGTATAAATTTTTCTTTTGACTCGACTTCTTGAGCTCTTACAAATTTTACTTGTTTGGTTTCGCTAGGTGATCCTTTGGTAAAATTAAATCCAAACCCGGTTTTATCTCCGGAAGGTTTTTGAGAACTTATTATTTTCTTAAGTGAATGACTACTATCATTAAATTGATTTAGCCTAGATATTTTATATTCTAAGTTCCCCACATTTTCAAATTAAGTCATGAACAAATTTGCCATTCACAATAACTTCATTACCTTTTACTAGCCGTAGATGAGTTTAACTTTTTAATTCTAGTACTTCATTATCTAATTTATTTTAGCTTGTTTTATAGAGTTTTATTTTTAGTCCCCCCCATGACTTTTAAATCCTAGTTTGCAGTCTACTATATTCATTATCTAGTCATTTCGTCTAGTGAAGAATTTGATTATCACTAAAAATATCAGGGTATTTCGAAAAGGTACCTCAATGAATCTTTAGCCATAAGAACACTTTTTTGTCCCTTTTTTTCTCCTCTTCATCATCGTGCTAACACTCCAAGCTTCTCGACGACGAACGCCCTTGTATTTGATATATTAATTGTTTATCGGACATTCTCCGACGAGATGATTTGGATCTCCACACTTGAAACATTTTCTTTCACTTGTCTTATTTTTGTCATCTTTATTTCTTTGGAATGATCTTCTTTCACTTGTCTTATTTTTGTCATCTTTATTTCTTTGGAATGATCTTCTTTCTTCATATGGTTGTTTTACGAATCGTCCTTGTCCTTTTGAAGAAATTTCTTGATGTTTCTTAACGGCCATGGCGTATTCCCTCTCTTCGATTATCGGGAGGTTGAACTATCTTCATCACTAGATTCCATTCTAGCTTAACAAGCAATAGATCACTTTGTTCTCTTTTGATTTTGACGGTTTTTCAGGAGTCTTTCTTGATTACTTCTTTATAGACTTTTAAATTTCCAATAAGTTCGTCAAGTGAAAGAGTTGTTAGATTCTTTGATTCTTCAATTGCCGTGACTTTTGCGTGCCATTTAGGATGCAATGCCCTAAGAAACTTCCTAACACAATTCTTGCTTGCTAAAAGAATCACTTTCATCAAGTGCTTTTAGACTAAGCAATAATAAGTGTTAAAATATAGAAAAGCATTAATCTATTAATCCTCTTCCGGAATAAAGAATGTGTTCATATGTTAAGTCAAAAGAACTAGATCTTTAACATGTTATTAACCGATGTGATTCTACCTCCCATTCAATTCAATCCCGAAACTAAAAGATGAAATAGTACACTTTCACAAACAAAATGATGATCTTAAAAAGAAACTATTAAAAATAGTATGAAGCCGAAAATTATTATTTAAAGCTTTACTACTAAAGAATAATGATGAATTTTTATGTGTCAAACCGCAAAGGAAATTTGAGATACTTTGTTAATCACTCATCAAGGTAATAATCAAGTCAAAGCAAATAAAAAGGGGCAGCCCCCTTAAATACATGGGCGGCCCCCTTAATTATAAAAGGGGGCTGCAACCCTATTTAAGGGGGGCCGGCCATAGACTATGCTCCTCCAGTCTGTCCTATAAATACTAGACTATTTCTCAATATTTTTCTCACCTTTTGCACTCATTCTTTCTGCTCAAAACAAACCCACTTATCCTCTCTAAAATCCTTTGATCATTTAATCATAAAGCTTTGTTTCTAAGTGATCCAAGCTATATTCTTCAAGTGCAAGAGAAGAATATTCCTCAGGGGCTATGAAATTTCTTGATGCAAGCTTTTATACTTTTGCCACGCTTTATGTATGGAGTATGGTTTCACTTTCTACACTTATAAGCGTGCACATTACTAGTAATTCTCCACGCTTTTTAATGTGTATTATTTTTGTGACGCCTATATTGTCCACGCTACAAGGACCGTGGGTTCAATAAATGTACACGCATTGAAGTGTGTAGATTCGCCCTAATAAACATGTAGAACTAACTTCTTTGTTGTAGTGATAGCTTTAGTTTTCTTTGTACCTTCGAATTAGAATTTGTGTTTTGTATTTTTGAATTTGGTTTCTTAATTTGAATAAAGTTTTTGCTTCGTTTGTTCGTATTTGTTTGTTTGTTTCGTACTTTGAATCACCAACAAGTGGTATCAAGAGCTAAGTTTGTTCAACTATGAAAAAAACATAAAAGAAAAAAGTTCTGTCTATCTCGTGCTCGGATTAAAGGGTGTTTTGGTATTAAATTTATTTGTCTTAATGAGGATATGTTTGACAGAATTTGATTGGATGTTAAAGTTAGTGGGTCGGTATTAATTGGCTATCGGAACAGAATATGGAATATTTGTTTATTTGCTTTTGCTTTCATAACCTTTGAAGATAGGATCGTAGTTTGAGCTTTGAGGATTTTGAACATTCGATTGATTTGAACTTGGTTTTTGTTTTGGGCTATTGTTTTAGATATGGGGCCGTCGGAATTAGAGCTTATAATCGGCTATGGAATAATTGTTCGATTTGAGCTTTTTAATTGTTTGGTATTAGAATTAGATTATAGTTTGGTATTTGAATTTGGTTCGTTAGTTGTTTTGTTTTGGACCGAATCCTTATTATAACAAGTGGTCATAAGAATTATTATATGTATTAATATTTGAGGCGTTTGAATTATTAGTGTCTGTTCGTCAGGTTATTTAATAACTTGAATTTGTTTGATACTTGGATAATAAATTTAAAGTTGAACCGTAATACTTATCAAATAAGTGGGTCATTAGAATTTGAATTTGGTATTTGAAATTTGATGACCGATTTGGTTGTTTTAAGAACATGAATTATAATTATGTCCGTTTGAAAAGTTTGTTCGATCGTTTGGAAATTTGGAATCTTCTTCATGCGAGGGTTTAGAAGTTAGTTTCCCGAATTTGATTGTCTTTGTGGAAGATTGTTTGAGCCGATTTGTTTGTTTGGTTGACCGTGTTTTAATTTGTCGGTCAACATTTGATTGTTCGTTTTGAAGTCATCAACATTTGCGGATCGATTTTGTTTTGAATTGCTTTTGGGAATCGATCGTGTGTTTTTGAATTAGGCTATAGATCTAAGCGTATGGAATTTGGGTTTGGAACATTTAGAGGAGTTCATATCACGATGGAGATTGTTACAAAAGTGACTTAAACTTTTAGGTTTGTTTTGTAGATTTGGTTTTTAATAGATATTTGTTTTTGATACGCTTGGGCCCGAGCCCATTGCAGAACCGCGACCTACAAGGGTCACGTCCAAGCATGTATGTCATAAGGATTATGTCGTACAATAATTATCTTTATTCATTGTTATGTTTGACTCTTAATAGCCAAGTGTCGTTATCTTTGAAAGGTCTTGTTATGTTTGACTCTTAATAGCTAAGTGTCGTTATCTTAGGAAAATGTCGTTATCTTAGGAAAGGTCTTGTATTTGACTTTGACTGCAAGTTGTCAAGAATTTGGTATAAATATATCGAACCATTCATGAATGAAATCAATGAAGTTTGTCAAGTAAAAACAATTATCTTCTCTTCTCTACTTTTCGTAAGGAGCTAGCAACCACTAAAAGTGGTGCCCTATCCCGATACTATCCACAAGGGTCGTATCAATTGGTGCTTTCGTTGAGAGCTCTTGTTGAGAGGGCTTTCGATTTAGGGTTCCAAAAAAAAAAATCTTTTCTTTCATTGTACCATGGATGAAAACACGGCGAGGTTGTAGCTTAAGGACCACCAAGACGCGGTGGAAAAGCTAGCACAATAACAACAACAATAGGCTGCGGCTTTCCAGGCTCAGTTTGATACATTACGAGCCGAGTTACAAGCAACTCGCGGGCTGCTACAAAATTGGCAGGGGGCGGGGGTGATCCTGGGGCGTTGTTACCGCAATCTATGCGGTTGGACGTTCCCAAATTCTCGGGAGTCGATCTAGAAAGTTGGATCTTTGCCATTAATGAATACTTCTCATTGCTTAATACTCCCGTTGATCAACGTTTGCAGATTGTGGGTTTTAACTTGGAAGGTGCGGTTGTGGAATGGTTTCGGTGGATGACAAGGAATGGTTTGATCACTACTTGGGTCAAGTTTGAGGAAGGTGTGAAGAATCGTTTTGGACCATCAAAATACGAAGACTCGAAAGGGGCTTTGTCGAAGTTGTTGCAACTACGGACGGTCGAGGATTACCAACGAGAAATTGAAAAGCTTATGTATAGGGTTACGGATTTATGACATTAAATAATGTCTATTTTATAGCATCATTTATCCCATGTAATTAACCCATTTTGTATAATTATTGCAAAGAATTGTAACTTAATCGTT
>BQNB010090587.1:0-11026 GCA_026074375.1 Tanacetum coccineum | reverse complement strand
AGATATCCAGAAATGAATATACGAGATTGTACATATACGAATGAGTCATGTAATTTCTCTTTATGAGACTAAAGTAATGATATCCGGAAATATATTTTTCTACTATTTGTGTTCAATTACTAGTCATTTTATTTCAGTTTTTAATTAAATCAAATAAAAAGGCATACATCACAATGGGCCAACGAAAAGATTGACGCGAAAAGACAGTACTCTCATTGGGTGTAGTCCTCACACGCCGCCTCATCCCTTTCCCTCTTACTCATTCATCTGTCGCACCCTGTTACCCACACTCGTCATTTACTTATACCCAATGTTCATTTAAATAAATAAAACACGCACAACAATTACCAAAACAAACAGTCACTTGCGTTTAGGTCCAACATTCACTCTGATCGAACCTCAACCGAAATTACCACCTCACGTGGGAGAAAGGGCGGGGAGGGGGGTATTACCGGTGACACTTGACTAGGGGCACCCCCACTACGTCCAACCTTACATATCCCAAGATACATAGTTTTGCACAAACCAATGCAAATGGCACCAAACCAAAAACAAGAAAATGGCGGGCTAACCAACAAACAATGTCATGTGCAGCACAAGTACCATGATTACCATCTGACCCACCAAAATTTAGTCATCCAGGCTATCTTGCGAAGTATTCCAACAAGTCTAAACAATAATGGCTCTTAAACACATTGAAATGTTTATTTTAATTTTTGGCAATAACCATAAAGTAGGTAAACTGGTTTTCCTAGTTATCTGCATGTTTGTGCAAGTAATGCCATACAACTAATCAAAAAATTGCATCCATAACAGAGCCGGCACTACGTTACCCCCTTTTCAGAATTGATGCTTGGTACTGCAGATGAATGAAATGGACAGTATCTCTGGATCAGGAAAAATATTAAAATTTTGAAATACAGAGCCGGCACTACATATATTCCCCACACTAAACAAACACGCACACATAAATTTTTGAAATGATCACAAAATAAAAACATAACCAAACAAACACGTACACATACATGTCCATAAACACTATTTGTTACCATGGTTACAGAAAAAAATATATTCCACAAAGCGTTTGTTTAGACTACCGACATAGTATGCCTGAAGAAACCAACATATACAACTATGTAAAACCAATTATAAAATACTAATTAATCTAAGTAGAAGGAACTCCTTTCAGTTTTTAACCGTACAATCAAATGACCACATAAAGAAACCTAACTTCATATATATATATGTTCTAATATGGACATACATGCTCAGAGACATAAGTGACATCTAAAGATGCAAAGAAATATTTAATCCACATAAGAACAAAATAATTAGGCAAAACAAACAATTTTGAGAGATTACCTGAGGTCGTTTTTTTTTAACGGCAGATTACCTGAGGTCGTATGAGAACAACGATGATTAGGCAAAGTATACAGGACCATGACTTGAGATTTGATTAACGAAGACTTGAACATGAGATCATGAGGTTGCTACGTCGAGTTAAACCTTAAATTTACTATATTGATAAAAATATCTCAACCTGGTTTTCAGATTGGCAGCTAAAAAATCACACACAAGTTAACTCTCAGTCTTGCATACATAATTTGTGACACCTGAATATCAGTTTCATTTTTTTGCCTTTTTAATGACCAAAACCAAGCATAAACCCTTTATCCAGTTACTCAGTTAGGAGCTATATATGCATGCTCATTGCAAAAACAACATATATAAAATTCACCCGGAAACATGGTCATGGACAAACCCAAATCAAGCTGAAACCAGCCATTTTGGTTTTTCCAAACCCATAATCTTAATCTTAACTTACAAAACAAAGATCAGAAATGAGACCAACAATTCCTACCACGGATGGGAAGGTTTCAAACCAGCCATGTAACTTTTGGCAAGAATACTAAGTTACTAACCAAGTAACCGTCCGATATGAAACTTGCCTAATCCATAAGAATTTATTGATGAATCATCTAGAAATACCATACAAGAACTTAATATTTGACATAAACATATACTCAGGAAGCATAGAAATACGCAAACTAGATTCAACAATAGATATAAGTTGATCTGATATATTCCTTATTGAGCATTTTTTACGATTCACCAGCGATCGCATTAATCTTTCTTATAATTTAGAATCGGAAGACGGTGCAACCCAAAGCAAACTGTCGACATACCAAACAATTCTGGTTTAGATAGGTGGGTTAGTCCTGTTCTATACTTAAATGATTTACAGATTTAGCAACTTGAACATAAAAAACTAAAAGATTATGGTACGCTTCAAAAAGAGACTCATTATTAACTGTGAATCTATATGTATATTTAGTATGATTTATAGGTTCTTTGGAGATATAGGGATTTGCCCATGATTCGCCCACCTTGTACTCATTCACCACGCCTCAAACTTACCATTTATGATGTGTGACATCACACAAAGTTTACTATTCAGCATTACCAAAGTAGTCCTGTTAGTATGCGTTTTACTGCTACTAGATAAATTAAATCATTAGCTTGAATTCTATAAAATATATAAATAGCTGAAGAATTTGTTCACCCAGTTGTTATCTGCTTGTTTCTTTGTGTACATAATTCCCTAAAACACTATCGAAGAATTGCGTCCAAAACAAAGCCCGACACAACACCTCTAGTAGATTTGATCCATGGTACGTACTGCACACTGAGTGAAATAAAATATCGTTTAACTAGGGTAATTTAAACCGCCCATGAGTTTTTTCCCACAACATTTTAGCAGATATACACTCATATAAACAAATCATACAACTAATGATCACGATAAAAAAACATAATAAATTAAAAGATACACATACATGTCCGGCCATAAACACTATTCCTAAGCATTGTTACAGTCAATTTTGTATTCCTCAATCTAGCTCTCGGATTTTCTCCAACGAAGTTAACCCTTAGCCTTGCATACAAAGTTTGAGACACTTAGACACCCAAGATTTTAGTATTTGCTTCAATTTAACGCACTTCTAATTATCAAAACCAAACCTAACCAATTTTGAAGGACTATATATGCCCATTACAAAGACGGCATAGAATTCACCCCCAAACATGGTCCTGGACAAACCCAAATTAAGCTGAAACCAGCCATTTTAGCTTTTGCATGCCATAATCGTAATCTTAACTGACATGCATGTTGTATAACAGCATAAAACTTCTCTGTGTCAAGTAAATGTCAAGCACTTATAGTGAACAATCAATAATTGATAAATACCATACAAAAGCTTAATATTTGACGAAAACCAAATAATTAAGAAGCAAAGTATTTATTATGCAAGGAAAATCTGACAAAAAGATATAATTGAGTTGCTCTGGGATACTCCTTATCGAGCTTTTTTTAAGATTCATCATCGATCACACTAATCTTTCTTTTTAGTTTAGAATCAGCAGTTGCAACAGGTGATCCACTTTTAGAGGGTGCTACCCAAACAAGACTGTCAACATACCGTACAATTCTGGAGCTCCTATCTGTTACTCTCACCACATACTTAAATGATTTAGCAACCGGATCATACAAAGATAAACGATTACGGTAAGATTCAAAAAGATACCCGTTATCTAATGTGAATCTAAACGGAGATTTGTTACGACTTAAAAAATCTTTAAAGATATAGGATCTTACCCACGATTCAGCCACCTTGTACTCATTCATCAACCACAAATCCAAGTTACCACGTCTGGTGTGTGACATCAAACAAAGTTTATCATTCCACATTCCCAAATTAATCAACCCGCGGCCGCGGCCACTGAGCCATCCACACTGTTTAACGCAATCAGGAGCAGCTATCTCACAGAAAGTCTTTTCATGCAAATCAAATGCCACTATCGTTAATTGTTTGGTCATATCATTCTGACCAAGCCAATGAACACGCCCATCATGCCACCCTACACCCAACGTGTCTTCACATAATTTTGTCACCTGGGAGGGAAACCTTTCAGTGATTACTTCCCATGAACCTTTTCTCATACTATATACTTCCACTTGCCACCCATTTATAATATTTGATCCCTTAAACCCTATAACTTTAACAACTTTGTAATCATCAGCTTTAGGATCATACCCGAACCGTAAATACCTTTTATCACATAGGGAGTCAATAGTATATGGTGGGAGTGATAAAAACGCAGAGAGTGAGGGGTTCCAAATGTTAACGACACAGGTGGGATGAATTAAAGAACCTCCATCAACAAAGCATATTAATCCATTAACTGAACCAATAAGATAAAAATCGATAAATGATGGTGTGTTAACTGGGAATTTGAGGAAATTCGGTAGTTTGCGATTTGGAGGTAGAGAGTACTCTGCTGTGCATGGATTTTCATAATTGTAAAAAAATCCTTCCTCAAACTGGAGAAGGATTTCTTTGTTGGTATTGATTGAATGATCAAGGTGAGATTTTATAAAAGAGGGCGTAGTTAAAAAACCATTCCAGTGTTTAGAGACACACCTCATTCGAGCAAGTAGTTTTGCAGGTAACCTGATGAATAGTTCATGTAAAACATCATCAGGAGTGTTTGCCAAACTGATTAGAAGTTGTTCTTGTTGATGATGATCAGGAATGTTCGCCATAGCCGCAGAAAAAGGAAACTTACACTAGGGTTTTTATGCATCTATAAGTAGAAATGGGCCACCAGTTTTGTACGGCCTCGATTGTTTCACTCGGTTTGTGTGTGTATAACGATCCATAATGACTACGGATCGAGTTGTAAGAAAGGCCCAATAAAACAACTTGTACACTTTTTATTATTCTTGTAATGAATAGCCCCATGACTACGGATCGAGTATTTGACTCATGGAATAAATTGAATTTCTACCTCAGAAATTTAGAAAGCATGCATGCACATGCATACTTTTAAGTTTTACCCTAATGTCACAACTAAAATACCGGCTGCATTTCCGAAATATGAGATGTTTTACAAGAGATGGCACTACGTTGCAAAAATCCATAGATATCGCAGGACGAACCTTACATTATAATGACACAAAAAGTGTGGGCAAAGCCTTATAACTTTTGAGATTTAAACACTTTTTTTATAAACAAAATATGTCATGAAGGCAAAAAATATGTACCGACACTTTTATTTGTCATTATAAATAACTTTTGTCTACTAGACTTCTACTACACTTTTTTAAATGTAAAAGAAGCATATAAAAGTTTTAGTTACACTTATTTTATACTTTTGGTGACAATTTTTTACTTTTAGTGACAATTTTTTTATTTTTGATAAACCTTTCTTTTATTTGTCACTAGATGACAATTTTTTTGTACAACTAGTTTCGTCACTGACTACTAAATTGGACGGGTCCACATATCTCATCCGCTACCACGTTTAAGAGATAGACACGAAACATCCACTAACGCCCACGGGGGAAGATCTTTTTACATCTGGTGTCCAAGAAAATGTTCACCATATTAGGCTTGCTTAGGATCGATATGGAAATAACACATAGTGTATTAGGCATACTTTTTGTCATTTTATTCAATAAGAAAAATATTTGATTAGTGAATAATATTGTCTATAGGGACTTATATGCTCATCTCTAAATCTTGCGGGTCTAAACAAAACTTAATTTCACCATTCAGGTACTTTACCTTTCGTTGAAGAAAGCAACTGAACTACTGTTTTTTTAACACAACTGAACTACTGTTGACCACTATGAAAATGGCAGAACAAAAAACTCAAAATAAACCTTAAAATGCGGATCAAATAAGTTTGTTACCTGATTGCTTACTTATTGAAATCATCTCTCATTTACCCTTCACGGAAGAGGCTATTAGAACACTTGCGTTCTGATCCAGCAATCAGTATGACCGAACCTCAACCACAATCACCCCCTCACGTGGCAGAAAGGAGAGGGAGGGGGGGGGGGGGTGAAGATACATAATTTTGCACAAACCAATCCAAATGGCCCCAAATCAAAAACTAAAAAATGACGGGCTAATCCACAAGCAATGTCATGTGCAGCACAAGTACCATGATTCCCATTTGACCCACCAAATTTTGGTCATCCAGGCTATCTTGCGAAGTATTATAAGTTTATAACACGTCTTAACAATAATCACTATTAAACATCTGCAACCAAATACATTGACACGTTTGTTTTTAATTTTTGGCAATAACCATAAAGTAGGTGAACTGGATTTCCTAGTTATTTGCATGTTTGTGTAAGCAATGCCCTGCACCTAATCAAAGAATTGCGTCTACAACAAAGCCTGCACTACATTACCTCTTTCAGTTTTTAACAGTACAATCAAATGACCGCATAGAAAACCTAACTTCATATATATGTTCTAATATGGGACATACATGCTCAGAAGACATAAGTGACATCTATAGATGCAAAGAAATCATCAATCCACGTAAGATCGAAATAATTAAGCAAAACAAACAAATTTGAGATTTGATTAACGTAGACTTGAACACGAGATCAGGAGGTTGTTGTGTTGAGTTAAACCTTAAAATCACTATATTGATAGATATATCTCAATCTGGTTCTGAGATTGGCAGCTAATAATACACCACACAAGTTAACTCTTGGTCTTGCATACATAGTTTGTGACACCTAAATATTAGTAATTGCTTCACTATTATGCCTTTTTAATGATCAATACCAAGCATAAACCCTTTATCGAGTAGGAACTATGTATGCATGCTCATCGCGAAATCAACATACATATAATTCACCCTGAAACATGGTCATGGACAAACCCAAATCAAGCTGAAACCAGCCATTTTAGTTTTTCCAAACCCATAATCTTAATCTTATCTTACAAAACAAAGATCAGAATTCAGAAATGAGACCAACAATTCCTACCACGGATGGGAAGGTTTCAAACAACCAACTAACTTTTAGCAAGAATACTAACCATGTAACCATCCGATACAAAACTTGCCTAAATCCTAAGAATTTATTGATGAAGAATGCATAAATACAATGGTTGGCATCCACCTATGGTAAAAGGTATTAAAAGGTTTATAAAGTTGACACCTCATGCAATGTTATTAATTTTTTAAATCTTTTCATATTATAAACCTCATTCCACTATAGATAAAGTTTTTGGTGGTTTATAAACTTGTCATCTAATGCAAAGTCATTAATTTTTAAACCTCTTCAAAATCCTAGACCTTTTCATGCCACCTAGACTTGAAATAGTTGCTCACTATGATGTAAAATTTTGTGGGCCTCTTTAAAATTTCTTAGACCTATTCTTAAACACCATAGTGGATGCTCCAATACCGCATAAACTTCTCTGCATTAATTAATTGAAAGAAAAAAAACCTAAAATTTATATGAATTGAAGGTCAATTAAATCATGCAAACAAGTAAAAACGAATCATCTAGAAATACAATACAAAAACTTAATATTTGACATATAAACATATACTTAAGAAACATAGAAATATGCAAAGTAAATCTAACAATAGATATAAGTTGATCTGATATAATTAATCTTTCTTTTTAATTTAGAATCAGCAGAGGGTGCAACCCAAACAAAACTGTTGACATACCGAACAATTCTGGTTTGGAAAGGTGAGTTGGTCCTGTTATACTTAAATGATTTAGCAACCAGATCTTAAAAAGCTAAAAGATTACGGTACGCTTCAAAAAGACACTCATTATTAAGTATTAGCTGTAAATCTATATGGATATTTCGTATGATTTATAGGTTCTTTGAAGATATGGGGATTTGCCCATGATTCGTCCACCTTGTACTCATTCACCACACCTCAAACTTACCATTTATGATGTATGATATCACACAAAGTTTACCATTCCGTATTCCCAGTGTGCCTTTTTCTACTACTAGATAAATTAAATCATTAGCGTGAATTCTATGAAATAAACAACTAACTAAAGAATTTGTTCTCCCAGTTGTTATCTGCTTGTTTCTTTGTGTACATAATGCCCTAAACCACTCTCGAGTGAATTGCATCCAAAACAAAGCCCGACACTACATTTTCCTCTAGTAGATTTGATCCATGGTACGTACTGCACACTGAGTGAAATAAAATACTAGTATCCTTTAACTAGCTAGGATAATTTAAACCGCCCATGTGTTTTTCCCACAACAGTTTAGCAGATATACACTCATAAAAACAAATCATACTACTAAAGATCACAAGAAAAAACATAAATAAAAAGATACACATAAAATGTCTACAAACACTATTCGTAAGGATTGTTACAGTCAATAGTGTATTCCTCAATCTAGCTCTTGGATTTTCACCAACGAAAGTTAACTCTCAGCCTTGCATACAAAGTTTGAGACAGACACACAAAATTTAGTATTTGCTTCAATTTAATGCACTTATAATGATCAAAACCAAACCTGACCAATTTTGAAGGACTATATATGCCCATTGTAAATAAGACATGTAATTCACACCCAAACATGTCCCTGGACAGACCCGAATCAAGCTGAAACCAGCCATTTTAATTAGCTTTTGCAAACCATAATCTTAATCTTAACTGATAATACAAAGATTGGAATTAAAACCAGCAATTCCTACCATGGATCGATGGAACGGTTTTAAACCAGCCAACCTTTTAGCAAGAATACTAACCATCTGATACAAAGTTGCATAATTCATGATAATCTATTAGTCTGACATATATACTAACATTCATGTTGTATATATAACAGCATATAACTTCTCTGCGTTAAGTAAATTGTCAAGCACTTATATCGAACAATCAATAATCTATGAATACCATACAAAAACTTAATATTTGACGAAAACCAAATAATTAAGAAGCAAAGTATTATGCAAAGTAAATCTAACAAAAAGATATAAGTTGCTCTGTGATATCATTATACGAGCTTTTTTAATAGCATTTCACCATCTCAGGTAACATTAAATCTTCCTTTTTAGTTTTAGAATTCAGCAGTTGTTGCAACAGGTGTTTTGTATCTTAGAGGGTGACTACCCAATTAAGACTGTCAAACACGGTACAATATTATGGAATCCGATGTTATGTCCTGTCTCCTACCAATGTTCTTATATGTAGTTGCATCGGATCATAACAAAGATAAATTCGATTACGGGATTGTTCTTGAATGATGTTTACTCTTATTTCCACTGTTAGAATTTGTATATGGTGATTTTTTCGGTACGCCTCAATAATTTCATTTATGGTTTGCATTTCACACACCGATAGCAGCCAGCCTTGTAATCTTTCCATCATCCACTTCCATATTTCCATGGCCTAAGTGTGATATCAAACAAAGTATTTACGATTTCCACTATTCACTAGATAATTCCACCAGCGCGTTGCACATCAACAAACTTTTTTGACAATCGGACTACAGGTATTCAATCACGAAAGTCTTACAGAAAGTCTTTTCATGCAAATCAAATGCCACTATCGTTAATTGTTTGGTCATATCATTCTGACCAAGCCAATGAACACGCCCATCATACCACCCTACAGAAAACTCGTCTCCACATAATTTTGTCACATGGGAGGGAAACCTTTCAGTGATTACTTCCCATGAACCTTTTCTCATGCTATATACTTCCACTTTCCGAACATTTGATCCCTTAAACCTTATAACTTTAACAACTTTGTAATCATCAGCTTTGGGATCAAACCCAAACCGTATATACTCATCTTTACATAAGGAGCGGATACTATATGATGCGAGTGATAAAAAGGCAGATAGTGAGGGGTTCCAAATGTGAACTCCCCGGGTGGGACAACGTGTGGAACCTTCACTTATAAAGCATATTAACCCATTAACTGAACCAATAAGAGAACAGAAACCCAATGGTGGTCTGTTTACAGGGAATTCAAGGAAATTACGTAGTTTGCGATTTGGAGGTCGAGAGTAGTGTGCTGTGCATGGATCATCATCATCAAAAGAAAATCCATCGTAGAATTCGAGAAGGATTTCTTTGTTAGTATTTTTTGAATGATCAAGGTGGGACTTAATAAAAGAGGGCATAGTTAAGAACTCATTCCAGGGTTTACACACACACCTCATTCGAGTAAGTAGTTTTGCCGGCAACCTAATGAACAGTTCATATAAAACATCATCAGGAGCGTTCGCCATAGTTGCAAAACTAAATTTTCATTAGGGTTTTCTGCATCTATCAGAACGAAGATAAGTAGAAATGGGCCTTGTAAAGCCTCGATGTTTTTACTCAATGCATGTTTGACTGTTTGTATAACAACCCATGACTACGAGTTGTAACTTGTAAGCAAGGCCCAATAAAAAAAACTTGTACACTTTTTATTTTTCTAGTAATGAATAGCCCGATGACTAGAAGTGTGTGACTCTCATGAAATGAATTGCAATTCTACTTCAAAAGTTTAAAGAGAATGCATGCACATACATACTCTTAAATGTTACTAGTATATATTTACCCTGGGATGGATGTAGGTGTCGTTATATATGGCAAAACAATATTCAGTGGCCAGCGCGCGGGATCGGACAACCATTTCGGATCCTTACCCATCAGTCAGCTCGTGAATTATGGATCCAAGCAAGGTTTATGTATCATAAAAAACCCAACTAAGTTTTACTATTTGCATTTGGAAAGATGCATTTTATTTCATGGTGGAACCTCACGGACACTACCATGATCGTACCGCGAATGGGATCGCTCGTACCAGATCGAAATTCGCTAAGGGTTTGGCGATCCGTGTGACTATGCAGTAAATACCACCAACACACAGTTTAGATATAAATTAAAACACGAACCGGATGAAATGTCAAGAGATGGTAAAACTTGTGGCTAGTTCAACACAAATGTAGAAGTAAAAAACACAAAATAAACCATCAATTCTACAACGTCAATTAACATAAACGTAATGCACTAAATAATTTGCAACTCATCATAAACTGTTAGTACAATTTGTGTTATGGGTCGTATAGGTGGATCTGAAAGGTTATTGGGTTTGGCCCAAGAGCGAGATCTTGTACTAAATCAAGTAGTGAAGTGATTTCCTGCACAATAGAAGAGTAAACCGTTAATCTTATCGTGG
>BQNB010090586.1:2087-27105 GCA_026074375.1 Tanacetum coccineum | reverse complement strand
TATGTTTCTAGATTTTGGGACCTGTCTTTTGTAAAAACTCTGATGAATAAATGAATGATAACTAAATTTTCCAAAAACGTCTCTTTATGATTCGTTTTCTACGATTATGACTGTTGTACTATGAAGTAATACCCCAGATTAGCTTCCGCTGCTATATTTATCAAAATGGGGGTGTTACAAATTATAACGTCAAAACTACCAAGTTCTACAGGCATTTAATCTATGTTGAATGGGTGGTTTAGAAAATTTAATGTGCAGCCCCGAATGATAGTGTTAACGCTAATTATTTTTCCATCGGCTAGTTCTATAGCATAATCGTTATCTAAGTCAGTTGGGACGATGTCAATTAGGGAGCTAAATACAGTTGATACAAAACCCCTATCAGCGCCAGTATCAAATAAGAAAGAAGCATAGCGGTTGTTTAGAAGGAACGTACCTGTAACGACGTTTGAGTATGGGTTTCTCCCTGCATTGCCTACCACATACACTTTAGCTGGAGCATTGCCATTCCTAGCTGGGTTGCCCTGGTTGTTGTTCTTCACTTTTGGACAATCCCTCTTGAAATGTCATTGGGCTCCGCACTCATAGCAAATAGGTTTCTGACCTGCCCTAGTTCCCCTTTGGTTGTTAGCAGCATTGGCATTTGCAGGACTCCTGCAGTCACGAGCCAAATGTCCAACTCTGTTGCACTTGTGGCATTTGGGAGCACATGGGCCGTCATGGTGATAGTTACATTTGGAGCACAACGGCTTGGATCCGCCGTAAGGTTTCTTATCACCCTGCCCTGCAGTGTAGGCTCTACCAGTGTTCAGCCTCTTGTTTTGTTGTGGTTGGTTCTGATTGTTCTTGGAAGTGTCATCAAACTTCCTGTTGTTCTCAGCCTAGCGTTCAGCAAAGGTACTGATCTTCTTGTCCATCAACTCTGTTGCAAATTCAATGGCATCTTGCATGGTCTTCGGCTTAGACGCCATTACACTGCCATAAATCATGTCGGGTAAACCACCGACATATTTCTCAATTTTATCTGACTCTTCAGGAAACATCCTAACACACATCAATGCTAGTTCCTGGAAACGTTGGTTGTAGCTTACCACATCGGTACCCTTAACTTTCAAATTCCACATTTCAACCTCAAGCTTCTTAATCTCAGACCTTGGGCAGTACTTGTCGGTCATCTTCTTTTTTAGGTTTGTCCACGTCATTGCATATGCAACTTCGTGACCCACAGTCCTAATGTGGGAGTTCCACCACGTTAGAACAATTCCTAAAAGAGTACAAGTGGCAAACTTGATTTGGTTTTCCACAGTGCAGTTGCTTATACGGAACACAATTTCCATTCTTTCGAACTATTGCATCAACTCGACAACTCCTTCAGTGCCTTTGAAAAATAGGGGTTGGTATTTCATGAAGTCTTGGTAAGTGCACTCTCGAGCAACTCATTCTGTCCTTCTAACATTCGCACATGAATCATGGTTGTCTTCGCCATTTCTGCTCCTGTCAGCATCACGTGCTGATAATTCATCAACAACACCTTGATCGATCAATGCCTTAAGTTGAGCATTGGTGACATATGTGGTGGTGGTTGGTGTTGACCTTGTGGCTCTTTTTGGTGCCATTTTCTTCAGACCACAAGAAAATATAATACCCGTTAGATTTCATAAAATCATAACCGTGACATGACATATACACAATAAATAAAGTGAGATCACATCACATAGTGAAATGCACAACTGAATAGAAATTAACAATGATATAGCTAAATCGACATTCATTCACAACATTTTCGATTATAGACATGACATAATACATCCCTTCCATATATAATCTGGAAACATACAAGATCGGTTCGGTTACAAAATGATCACCACGATTAGGTTACAAGATGAAAATAAACAACCTAGAGCCATACTAGCCGGGAGTTACCCGTAACACTTAGTATGTTATACAAAATAACTAGGACATCATCAAACCTAAAAACTACTACCGGCCTCTTTCGGTACAACGGGTTGTGCTAGACCACTAGCAGGTCCCTGCTGACTCTGGAGTGTTGTCACCTATGTCTGCAGTGTCCTCACCAGTGTCAGCGCCTCTATGAGCTATCTTTGTCGCCTGCGATCTGCATCCCATAACTCTACAATCTTCGTCTGATGTGCTAGCACTGTAGTACGCAATGCCATAACCTCTGAACGTGTAGCGTCACTAGCATCCATCGACAGTCTCCATGCCTCATGAGAAAGTCTGGCCTCTCTCTTCATGAGTAAAGCAGTGTGAGCATGGGCGCGTCTATCCCTACGTAGCAGGTTGAGCCAACCGCTCAATGCCGCACTAGCATTTTGTGCCTCATCAAGTCTCCCATAGATCTCGTCTCTGTCCTGCCTAACCACAATGACAAAATCTGTCAACCTCCTACCCAACTCTGTCTCATCAGTCGTTGGTGCCCTTGGCATGCCCTCATTCATCTCATACTAAGTATCTGTACTCCCATAACCTATCTCCCTCTCCGAGTCACGCCTGATCTTCGCATCTAAAGTGGCAACAAAATCATAGTCTGCCCTAAAACCTCCAGTCGGTCTAGCAGTATGAGCAGATGAGCTCTCCCTGACCTCATACCTGGGACCGAGAGCAGTGCACAACCTCTTCCGAGGCGGTAAACAAACCTCGAAAACCTCCGCTCTACGGTTAGTAGAGGGTAGAAGCAAGGGTGGTGATGATGTAGGTAACGGTATGGGTAGAAGTGATGGTGTCCCTGATGGTGGTGCTAAACAGCAAGTGGATGGTGCATCAGCTCTCATCATAGCCATAGATGCTCTAGTATGTGAGAGTATGATAGGTGGTGGTAATGGTAGTGGATGGGAAGTAGATGGTGACACTGCTCTTAACCGGATCATAGTAGCTCTGTATCCCAACAGATGAGTAGGACTAGCAGGTAGTGGTGGAGGTGATACAGGTAATGGTGATGATACTGGTAGTGGTGAATATGGTATCCGTGGTAGTGTAGATAATAGTAGGGTAAGTGGAGATGGTGGTGGAGTAGGTAAGGCAAGAAGTCTCTCAACCTCTGCCTCAGACAGAAATGGTACAGGTGCCTGAGCTGGGATAGATATCCTAGCCGTGGTACGGTGTACCGGTGGTGGTGGGATAGAGTCGGCCGGAGTTGGGTGCTTCTCCTCCTCCCTATCCTCGTCCTCCTCCTCCTCCTCATCATCGGCATCATCTCCGGAGGGCTCCTCCTCCTTCTCATTATCATCCCTGTCAGTGGGGTAACCAGCTCGATCCTTCTTGGGATCCTCATCATCCTCTTCCTCCGAATCCTCGTCAGGATCGGACTCATCAATATAACCCGATGAATCAGTAGTGGGTAAGATAGCAGCAGGTAGTGGCTCCTCCTCAGCTGGAAGTATATCATCCTCAGGTGGCATAAACTCTGGGTATACATGCTCTGGAACAAAAGCTGGTGAAGGTGGTTCCTGCTCTAGCTCCTCGGGGCCAGGCACATAATCCGGTGAAGGTGGGGCCTAAAAAGCGGCCACCACATATACATACGGGTCCTCTGGCATCATGGGTAGTCCATCGACTCCCGGAGATCCTATGTTTGACAAATCCTCGAACGGACTAGATACCTCCGTGTTAGTGACCGTGGAATCCTCTGAATCCGACATGACAAAGTCTGAAAATCAAAAGTAGCTTATATAAGTATTAATATAAGACTCTTATCGTAATATACGTAATATATGCTATAAAAACGTATAGTCAAGCAAAAATATTTGACCTGGTTCTCTATAACCTTGGCTCTTGATACCAATCTGTAACACCTCCAAATTAGGTCGCAACGGAATATGGGTTTGAGGGTGGTACACCATAGATCAATAGCACAAGATATATAAAAGAATGACCATTAAAAAGTCATTTAAAACCGATACATCGGATTTAGCAAATTGTTTGTTACATAAGCCCGAAGCTTCACTTGTTCATTAGTTCAAAATACAAAGATTTCAGTTCATAACAAATATTTCCCCAAAATGTAATGCAACCAAATCTTTAAGCATGAGACATCCAAAATATAACCACCAATGTATCCCTTGCACCTCGTGCCTTATTGACCTACTGAAAAACATTGCTTTAAAACGTCAACAATAATGTTGGTGAATTTATAGGTTTGTAAAATGTATAATGTAGGACCGCAAGATTTCCCCATGATAATGCAACAGATGCAAACATCATAAATTGTAATTACGTTTCCCTAAGCTCATGACACTGAAGCTCGACATGTATGAATTGCAATATAAATTACCAACATTGCAAACATTGCCCGTGATGATGTTCTAACCCGCAACATCCCAAGCCTGACATGGTATACGTCCGTTGTCCGACAAACCGTAATAGTGAGCATGACTTACCCGAACGGGGATGTCAATCCTAAATAGATCTATTTATAATATTCGCGCTCACAACAGTAATTGACAGTTCATGATAATGGGCTTAGAAGGGTTATCGCTACTTAGGCAAACACGTAATTATGATAAAATGTACACTTGCGTCCAATTTGTAAAACATGCATATGTTTCTCACCCCAAAACTTGTAAACCCTTGTAAATGTAAAACATGGGGCTATGAACTCACCTTGAGTGATTGAATAACAAGTATATCACAGAAAATGCGTCACGATAACGCCCGAATGCAACCTAATTAATTATAGGCCGTATGAGTACTAAGTACTTTGAATATTTAATAGCATATATGATTCTATATAGCTACATCACCATCTAATTGTGCTTGAGAAATAATATTTATAAAGTTAAAACGTTTATAAATATTTCTTTAGTAAAAATGTCATAAATTCCCCTTTTTAAGTCCGTTTCGAATGTTCTTTACGTCCACACTCTCATACTAAGATGATGTATCAAAATATTACATTTTTGTATTTTGAGTCCACTGGTGAACAGTACTTTGTACTGTTCATATACTTTTATAAAACTATTTTTATAAAATTAATCGTTGTAAACTCGTAAAAGTCGTATCTTATTCGTTTTAACTCCGATTTTAGTGATTCTTTTGAGCGCGTCTTCATAATTAAAAGTTCAATTTAATTAAACATTTTCCAAAAAGAAAATACCTGATGTGAACAGTAACTTTTATAAAAGTATTTATTATCGTAAACTTGCGAAATTCATAACTCCTTTGTTATTGATCCAAAAATTATGATTCTTAATGTTTTAAAATCTTAAAAATATGTATTGTATGAGAAAAATAACCATTCATTTATATCAAAAGTGGTTTGTAATAAGTTTTTATAAAGTTTCTTTCATAAAAGCGTTTATTATCGTATAACTTACAAATGGCGTATCTTCTTCGTTATAAATCAGATTTTTGAGTTCCTTACATATTTGGAATCCTCATGAGATGTAGTGTTTTATAAAAACATAAAATCGATACCTTATATTCGAATTTAAAACAACACTTTTGATCATTTTGTTAAAAATGTGTTTAAACTTGTTTTTGTAACTTTTTATTTTAGTAACTTTCTTACAAGTCCTCTACAACAACTTATACCACATGTCTTACATACTTAAGGTCCTTAGTCCATGATTTGTCCAAGTATTGTCCATGATAATAAGATTAACAAGTCTACATACTTATTTGTTCATGATCTTTAATAAGTATACTTTTAGGTAACTAGTTTATATATACATTTTATACATAAACCACACTTGTACAATACTTATACTTCCATTCCAACATTATATTAACTTCCATATAACATAAGTAAAAGTATACCAAATCATAATCAAGTGTAAAAATCCATTTTACAAGTTAATAAGTTTCTTAGATGGTGATTCACTATGCAAACATCATATATGCATAAAATCACAAATGTAAAGAGATTAAGGTTTTTAGATAACCTTAGTATGATGTATGGTGATGAAAAACAAGATCTTAACCCTAGTTTAGATGATAAACCCAAGCTTCCAATACTTAGAAAACCCTAAATCCAAAGAAAACCCTAATCTTAAACCTTCCTTGCTTAACCCTTGTAAACACTAAACCAAGCCTTCAAACCTTCTTGGTATACCTTAGATATGTTGTTAAAACATTTGTATGCTTGATAATTAAATTTTGTATAGATTATTTAGGGTGGTGGAGTTTGGCCGTAGCCTAGAGGGAGAGAAACAAAGAGATTGAGTTGGTTTTTGGCTAAAGAAATGAAGTGTGTGCTTTAGTTTACTAGTTGCTTCCTTTATATATCAATAGGACAAGTCAAGACTTCTTATGGAAAGTATAAGACATGAAGAGTGTTTTAAGGAAGTCTTTTGGTCAAGATAGCTTAGGCATGCTTAGTCTTAATGAGGTTCATGTTATACAAAGGTCAAGTTGTTAGTTTGTGTGCTCCTTGTCTCCCTTGGGGCTTATTGTGTCCAAAATTTTAGGGGAGGAGGGAGTACTAGTTGGTTTTTGATATCTTGTAAAATATCTATCATAATTTACAAGTTATAAGTTGGTAAGTTTTAGTATACAGGTCAAACTTGAAATGTGTAGGTTCTACTTGGTTTGTTTTATGTACAATTTGACCAACAATGTTAACATGGGTAAAGTTTTATAAAACTTTTGGTATTAGATATAAAAATGAGTATTTGTTGAAGCGTAGAAAAGTTTTGGTGGTTCCGGGTATACTAAAATGTATATTATCACGAAACGTAAACACTTTACGTAACCAATAAAAATAAAATATGCAAAGTTAATAATTATCCTCCAAATAATTATCTAACACTTGCTTGACGTAAACATTTAATTGCTTGATGCCCGTTTACGTTAAATGATAAATTTTAGCTTACGCTATTTAACTTAACGATTAAAATAAAAGCAAACGCGTACAAGACTAAAAATAAATAGTGAAATTAATGACGTCGTAAAATGACCTGAAAACACGGATGTTATAGTCTTATCTAGTTAAATGAGCCTTGTCCTCAAGGCTTAAGACGCGGCACTTGACGACGGTGCGGTCTTTGTGAAGAGGTGTGGATACTTCTTCCTGAATTGATCTTCACGTTCCCATGTGAACTCAGGACCTCTCCTAGAGTTCCATCGGACCTTGATGATTGGGATACGGATTTGTTTCAATCGTTTAACTTCACGATCCATGATTTCCATTGGTTCCTCGACAAAATGAAGCTTGTCATCAATATGTAGTCCATCCAACGGAACGGCTAATGGTTCGTCGGCATAACACTTATTCAAGTTGGATACATGAAACGTATTGTAAACCCTTCTCAGCTCTTGAGGAAGCTCAAGCTTGTAAGCAACGGCTCCAACCATTTCCAATACTTTGAAAGGTCTAACATATCTGGGGTTTAGCTTCCCTCGTTTGCTAAAACGTACTACTCCTTTCCAAGGCGAAACCTTAAGCATTACTCTATCTCCAACTTGAAATTTCATAGGCTTACGCTTTAAATCAGCATAACTATTTTGTCGATCACGAGCGGCTTGAATTCTCTGCTTGATCTGAATGATCTTCTCAGTTGTTTCTTGAACTATTTCTGGACCAGTGAGTTGAACTTCTCCAACCTCGACCCAACAAACAGGTGAGCGACGCTTTCAACCGTAAAGTGCTTCAAATGGTGCAGCCTTGATGCTAGCGTGATAACTATTGTTATATGAAAACTTAACTAACGGCAAATGGTTAACCTAACCCTTTTTGAAGTCGATCACATAACCACGTAGCATGTCCTTGAGAGTTTGGATAGTCCTCTCGCTTTGTCCGTCAGTTTATGGATGATATGCAGTACTCATATCCAAATTCGTACCCAAGGCCTTCTGAAAAGACCTCCAGAAATTTGATGCGAACCTAGGGTCACGATCACAAATGATCAAGACAGGTATTCCATGCCTCGTGACTACCTCTTTCTGGTACATTCTTGCCAATTTCTCCATGGGATCAGTTTCTCTCATTGGTACGAAAATTGCAGATTTAGTAAGTCGGTCAACAATCACCCAAATGGTGTCATGACCTTGTGACGACTTAGGAAGCTTTGTGATAAAATCCATAGTGATATTATCCCATTTCCATTGTGGTATCTCGGGTTGCACCAACAAACCTAATGGCCTTTGGTGTTCAGCCTTGTCCTTAGCACATGTCAGACATTTGCTAACATAGGTGGCGATGTCGGCTTTTATATTGGGCCCCCAATATAGCTTCTTCATGTCCTGATACATCTCTTCAGAACCCGGATGGATAGAATATTTGGACTTGTGGGACTCGTGCATGATTACGGTCCTCAGATTGCCATAACAAGGTAACCAACTCCTGCCATTTAGGCATAAGGTTCCATCCGCACATGGTTCTAACTTCTCCTTTGGTATATCCTTCCTGATCATACCTCCTACATCTTCGTTTTTGATGTTCTCCAGTTTCTGTGCTTCGGTTTGAGCTTCTAGAATTTGTTTGGGGAGATCTAAGCCAATAGGCATAACTAAGGCTCGAACCCGTAATGGTTGATCTTGTTCCTTCCTG
Organism: Tanacetum coccineum; assembly: GCA_026074375.1. NCBI lineage: Eukaryota > Viridiplantae > Streptophyta > Magnoliopsida > Asterales > Asteraceae > Tanacetum > Tanacetum coccineum. The sequence continues at coordinate 18,599 of BQNB010090586.1, read as the reverse complement.
CTCAAAGCGTCAGCAACGACATTTGCTTTCTCCGGGTGATAACGAATCTCACAATCGTAATCACTGAGCAACTCTAACCAACGACGTTGTCTCATGTTTAATCCCCTCTGATCAAGAATGTGTTGTAAACTCTTGTGATCGGTGAACACGGTACACTTCGTTCCATACAGATAGTGCCTCCAAATCTTTAGAGCGAACACTACTGCTCCAAGTTCCAAATCATGAGTCGTATAGTTCTTCTTATGAATTTTTAATTGGCGTGATGCATAAGCAATCACCGTCTATCTTTGCATCAACACAACACCCAAACCTTTGATCGAAGCATCACAGTAAATGATAAAGTCTTCGCTTCCTTCAGGTAAAGCCAGAATTGGTGCACTACATAATTTTTGCTTAATCAGTTGGAACGCTGCTTCTTGTTTGTCGCCCCAATAAAACTTGACTTTCTTCTGAGTAAGCTTGGTCATTGATTTGACAATCTTTGAAAATCCTTCAATGAATCTTCAATAGTACCCAGCAAGACCTAAAAATTGACGAATCTCCGTTGGTGTCTTAGGAGATGCCCAATATTTAATGGATTCGATCTTGTAGGGGTCCACGTGAATGCCTTGACTATCAATCACGTGACCGAGGAACTGTACTTTGGGAATCCAAAATTCACACTTAGAAAATTTGGCATACAACTCCTCCTTCTTAAGCAATTCTAAGATTAACTTAAGGTGTTCTTCGTGTTCTTGCTTGTTTCTTTGAGTAGATCAAAATATTGTCAATGAAGACAATCACGAATTTATCCAAGCATGGTTTGCACACCCGATTCATAAGATCCATAAATACAGTCGGTGCGTTCGTCAAACCAAATGGCATAACTTGAAATTCATAATGGCCGTAACGATTTTTGAAAGCGGTCTTCGAAATGTCTTCCTCACGAACCCTCAATTGATGATAACCTGATCTCAGGTCGATCTTCGAGTAGACACTCGACCCTTGAAGTTGATCGAACAAATCATCAATCCTTGGAAACGGATAACGGTTCTTCACTGTTAGCTTATTCAATTCTCAGTAATCAATGCACATCCGGAAAGATCCATCCTTCTTTTTGACAAACAAGACCGGTGCTCCCCAGGGTGAGGAACTGGGTCTTATGAAGCCTTTGTCGGAAAGCTCTTTCAGCTGGTCCGACAATTCTTTCATCTCTGATGGAGCTAATCGATAAGGTGCCCGTGCTACATGTGCAGCACCAGGTATCAAATCAATTTGGAATTCCACTTGGCGGGGCGGTGGAAGACCCGACAAGTCTTCGGGAAATACTTCAGGAAAGTCTCGAACAACTGGCACGTCCTCAAGTCGCTTCTTCTCCGACTTATCTTCAGTCTCCTTTGTAGTAACATGTGCCAAAAATACATGACATTGTGTATGAGTTTGGTTTGTTAAGGAATTAGTAACAAAGTAAAGTATGTGAAAGCAAGTTGTGCTTTCGTGCAGTTTTAATTTTTTCGGCCATTGTGATAGTCAGTGTGTTCATTCGTTATGTGGGGATAATTTGTGTTGGTGGTGTTTTTAGGATTTTGAGTTGATGAAAAAGCATGAAGAGGCGTGGCAGCTGGAATTATCATCAGAGTCGGGTTGACTTTAAAGTAATGCGAGTTTCTGCGGAAACTGTAAGTTCTTTGATTGTCATTGTGTAAATGATGTCATTGTGTAAAAGATGTATGCACTTTGTGTTTGAGACAATGTTAAATGGTCTCACTTACTGAGCATACGGATAGTTATGGTTTATGAATTCATTTTTTACCACATGGTTAAAAATAGAGTAAAAAGGTTATAGAAAAAACTGAATCACAAGGTGGTTGGGGTGATTCATGAGGCAAGAAAAAAGACGAGAATAAACCTCAAGATGAGGCTGAAGGGTCGAGTGAATAGACTAAGACTACTGATAAAAGGAGTAATTGGGGATGGAACACGAAGGAGGAACAAAAAAGGGACCAAGGCGGATGGTGAAGAGACGATAAGGCGGGCGGTGGTGAAGAGACAAATAACTCCGGCCACCGATAGCTTACATTGCAGGAATGCTTCCTAATCTCGCAAAGGTTAGACTTCATGTCCCAAAGCTTAGTTTTTTTTAATTGCACATAACAGACCGCAACTAAGTTAGGAATTTAGTTAGAGTAAACAAAGTGAAGGTAAACTGATTATATGCGGCTCAGAAATGAAAGCGTAAAATAAACAGATAATCATTTTGAGAACACAAAAGAAAAATTACTTTTTTGGAGTCACCAGGCCATTTTTTATGTACAAATTAATTTCTTCAAGTTTTGTCCTTTCATACATGAAGCATATCAGTAAGTAGTTAGTAGTGTAAGAATTCTAATAGTCGTGTTAAATCTTAATCAGAAGGGCTAGAATCAACATATATATTATCCTATAGAAATAAGTATGTGTCGTCTTGCATCTTTGGTTGCCTCAACTTCTACTATTGACACTGATATGCGATTCTAACCGGTTTAGATGCCATTCTTTTATAGCGGATTATTGCTGGAACACACGTAATGCAACTCTTGAAAGTTTCGATGCACTTTCTCAGGCATAACTTTAAATGAATTTTTGTTTCGTGTGTGTTCGAGTTGGTTTTTGAATGAATCAAACGTATAAAATAGAAAAATAACGTAAAAATATAAATCAATGTCATAAGGGTCAAAAGTCTTGCTTATAATAAGGGTGTGTGTGGTTAGCTGTTAAAAATAAAAATTTTTGATACATACATTGTCTATTTCCATGTTACTCTTTGCGCTGCATACAATCCTTTGTTAGATTAGAAATCAGTGTCATAAGGGTCAACAATTTTGCTTATAGTAAGGGTCTGTGGTATTAGCTGTTAAAAATCAGAAACTATGATACATAAAGTTTAAGCTATCTCGCTGCCTAGAATAAGATAATAAGAGACTCAAAGGTCTAAGTTGTCTTGCCACCTAGGATATTTGGTCTAAATTATCTCGCTGCAAGTGCAATTCTACTAGGTATATATCTCGCCGACTAGATACACCATTGCCTTAGTCTGTTTATGTTTTGTATCTGTTTATGGGTGTTTGGTGGCTCATACATGCATAAATGATTATGGATACACCCTTGGCTTAAATTCAGTGAAGTTGAAGTTTTTTAGGAATTCAAATTGATTTTCCTTTTATTTATGTTATTGCAGGTTGTGGTGTCCATACAAGGGAATGGATTTTAAGCCAGCTTGAGCGTCCGGTTGCTTATGGGGATATATGGTAAGGCCTTGCGTTGTGGCATACATTGCATACGCCATAGGTATTTTCAATTATTTATCGAAACTTTTGACTCAATTGCGTGTTAACTTGCACTAATTACCGTGAAACCGTCTACTCTATTATTGTTGTCACCCTGTCAAATTTGATAAATTTTACAAGAAATATACTTAGCATCATTTTTTACCACAGGGTTAAAAATGGAGTAAAAAGATTATAGAAAAAACTGAATCACAAGGTGGTTGGGGTGATTCATAGAGCAAGAAAAAAGACGAGAATAAACCTCAAGACGGGGCTGAAGGGTCGAGTGAACAGACTACGACTGCTGATAAACGGAGTAATTGGGGATGGAACACGAAGGAGGAACAAAAAAAGGACAAGCCAGCTCGAGCGTCCGGTTGCTTATGGGGATATATGGTAAGGCCTTGCACTGTGGCATACGTCGCCTACGCCATAGGTATTTTCTGTTATTTATCAAAACTTTTGACTCAATTACGTGTTAACTTGCACTAATTACCGTGAAACCGTCTACTCTATTACCGTTGTCACCGTGTCAAATTTGATAAATTTTACATATAACATACTAGCATTTATGGCAATGTGACTTATCTAACAAATGTTTAGGTATCCGAGTTCTTAAATTGTTTGTTTTGAATGCTGATGTGATACACTTATTCTAAATTAACATGTTACTGAATATTTTCTTTTCTTCTTGCAGTAGGATAGATGGGAGTAATATAACTAGGAGTTTGCTTGATTTTTATCAGTATTTATTTGTTTGATATAAAATAATAATCTTATATTGTTGTTCGTGTTGCTGCAAATAACAGTCCATTTACCATTTTTTTTACAATCGTAGATAATTTCGATAAGTAAGTCTAGCACTCAAATGAAGTAATATTGCATAATTCTGTTACGAGTGACTAAGAAAGAGCCACTAGAAATTTTAACGAGATAAACCATAAATTGTGTAGTACAAAGCTGCAAAGAAGCATTGGTTTGCTGAAAGAATCTAAAGAAGTGATCAGAGAAGTGGTGAATGGTATTGTTCTCACAAACAACTGATTAAGTTTTGGCAAGTGAATGAAAGCAACCTTTACGCATGGATTATTATGTATAACGCAACATACTTAATCTTACCCAAACTCCCTCTATGTAAGCTTTTATATTTTGGATAGAAACCACCCACCTCAAGAAACTGTGGATGATCCTCTAATGTGTGAAGCTTATGTTGAAAATGTTTATGGAGTGGGTTATCTCCGTTCTATGCACGATTTTCTTCCTAATATGGTGAAATATGGGTTAAATGACGTGTGAACTATCTAACCAGTGACTCACAAGCTACTTGGGCTTGGCAATATCAGGTTTGGATGTTGCATCCACAAGCTAGGTACAATGTTCTCATAGATCGTATTTTATATATACAACTTCTTTTAATGTTTACAATAAGGCGGGTAACAGAGATCCTTGATTTCATTTTGCAGATCCTTGGTGCGAATGATGATTCGTGAATAGATGTATGAGGAACCAGCCTCAAGTGGTGATATTTCGTTATGGTAAGATCAAATGTTGCTCTTAATGTTTCACAAAATAATTCTCTTTAGACTGTTGCAAAATTTTGGTTTTTTTCATATATAATTCTTCATATAAGCTGACACGGTTCCCTGATGTTGGCAGTTATGGGAAACCTGATGAGAAAAACTTTGAGCCTGATTCAACGTGTACCTACTTCATTACGTATGTAGATGTGTTTATCGGGTTAGATTTACAAAAAATGACTAACTTGAAAATTAATTTTGTTTGGTATTTTTCATAAAGACCATCACCCATTATGTTTTTTTTGTTTTTCATGAAGTGTTATGTGGTGATGTTTAAGGAGTTGACTACAAAAAAGCAAAAGGGTTTATATTCCAATATATCATAGCGAGGATGATGTTTGATTTGATAAAGTTATGTTGGTTATATATTTTTTTTAGTTCAGTACTTAAGTCCTAAAGTGTGTTTAGTACCATGATAGTATCTATGTTGGTATTAAACATAGTACTTTGATTGATTTTTGTTGGTAACCCAAAATCACTTCACTTCCATAACTTGTATGAATCAATGATAAGAAAATAAGATAAGAAAAAGAGAAGAAAAGTAGGAAGAAGTTAGAGAGAAAATGGAATGGTTGATTTACTTGCAAATGAAAATTACAAATGAGACCAACACCCTCTCCATACTTGGAGAGGGGTATTTATACCTACACTACATGGGCCGGCCTAATAAGGCTTTTGTTGGGCCGTAGGATTTGTTTCTTGGGCCGGGCTCGGGTCTTGTGGGCTTAAGCCCATAACGCTTATACAATTAGATTAAATAAACGAGCCCGATACCCGTAACTAGCCTATTGCAACATATATATATATATATATATATATATATATATATATATATATATATATATATATATATATATATATATATAGTAAGTATTCCAAAAGGTTCTAGAAAATCGCTTTTAACCAAAGTAAGTTCAAAAACCTCCCGGGTCGTTTCCTCGACGAAGCGTGAATTGAAAATCGGTCAAGTTCGTGATCGCGTGATTTTAATAGTTCAAGATTTTGATTTTGGAATCTATTTCTACTAAATAAAACGCAAAAACAAATAAAGGCAAACAAACAAATAAGGCATTTAAGATTTAAACCTAAAATCGATAACGGGAATCCTAAAACGCGACTAAATAAGCAAGTAAATCAAAATTAAGCCCTAAATTTGCAAATTTAATTTCTAAAAATCCTAAATGAATAAAAATAATTCTCGAAAAAAGAATTATATTTTTTAAATTTTGATTTTATTTAATATGAATTAAAAACGGATTTAATCTAAATAAATCATTAAAAATAGCAAACTAATTATGAAAATTCTAAAAAATTAAGGAAAAATACTCTTAACTATTTAAAAGCTAAGAAAAATACAAACTGGAATTAATCCCTACGGATAAGCTGTTAAAATAAGCAATTAAGTTTTATAAGCAAAACTAGAAAAACGTGTATAAGATAAAACTGGCCCAAGGGTCTAACAGAAAAGACCCAAGGACGCAATTGGTTGTGGTGTGTGTGTGTTTAAAACGTATGCTATAAGAAGGGGGAGGTCACAGGTTCGAACCCTGTGACTTCCCTTTTTTAAAATTATTTTTATTTTTGAAAACATTTTGGAAAAACTTGAAAAACACATTAAAATAAGCAATATTTATAACTAGAACTTTTTATAAAACTTAATATTAAGCTCAGAATAAGCACTTAAAGATGACATCTATTGTTTTTAAAACTTGGACTAAATAACTAAAACTGTTTGGCTTAATTTTGGACACAAAAAGCAAAAGGAAAGACTAACAGCTAAACAAACCAAGACATAAACCTAATAAGCACCAAAGACAAGAATAAGCAGCTAAATTAAGATGAAAAGCACTAAAAACCACTAAGACAGCTTGACACAAAAACTGATTTAAAGGACTTTATACTAGCTTTAAGCTATTAGAACTAATAAGCACTTAACATAAGCTATTAACCAAAAACAGATAAAGACCTAAAATGGAAGAACACAAATAAGCTACTATTCTGGTGGTTATGACTAACAATAAGCTAGAAAAGAAGGCTTAAAAGTAACAGACTTAAACTGATGTTTTTGGCTTTTTGGTTTTTATAAAGGCTAGAAAGGCTAAATGCAGACCTAAAAAATAAGCTAGAATAAGCTAAAGAGAAAACTCAACAAGTTAAAACAGACCAAGCTAACTATCCAAAGAGCTTATACCAGCAATATCATACCTTAAAACTATCTTTATCTTACCTAAATTTACTCATGAAAACTGACTTTTGGACAAAATAAAAACTAAGAAACTTAGACAGATTTAACTCAAAAACGCACAAGACAATTGCACACCTATACTAGATCATTTTACTGCATTTAGGACTCATAAACAAACAAGAAATTGCCACCAAATAGCACTTAATCAAAATTAAACCAAATAAGCTAGATTATAAGATAAAATTTCCACAAATTCAAACCTTGCATATATTAAACCTAAAATTTGAGATTTAGACTTTGAAAATTTATTGAAACTGACTAATAGACTAAATTTAAGCTTGTTAAAGTTGATTAAAAGGACAAATTAGCTTAGGCAGCACTAACAAGTGTTAGTGCTGCTTGTGCCAAACACCCCCTTAAAAACTGAATTAACATTTTTAAACTCCACAAATTTAAATAAGCTAAAATTTGTAATAACAGATATATAACTAAGCAAAAATAGAACAATTAAGCACAATCTAACAGATAATAAGCAATATTAAGCAGATCTAATAAGCAAACAGTAAAAGAAGCTAAAAATGAAAAGTTGAACTTACAAGTGCCTTTGCTCAAAACAAGGCTAATAATGCTCACAGAGCTTATCTACAAAGCTCCAGCTTATCATAGATAAGCTGGTATTGTCCATAAGCCCGTCCATAATTGGCTTATCATCCAAAAAGCTGAGGTAATTTTAAGGGAGGAATTAAGTGATCAACAAACTCAGTTAAGCTTTTGAGAGCTTAAACTGAGTAATAACAAGCTAATGTAGTATTTAAGAGCTTATAGAGCTTATTGGACTAAAATTGAGCTTATTTAAACCATACTTGCATTAAGTAAAAACATTGAATAAAACACGAATTAAACCAAACAGAATTTTATTGATAATCAAAAGTGAGTACAAGCTTTTAAAAAGGAAATTACATTAAAATAAAGACAATAAGCTAAATTACTACTAAGCTTAAGCTAAAAACTACACAAGATGATGAATTCTGTGTGTGGAGGGCTCTTTATATAGGGGTGTAGAGAAGCTTCTAGCCTTTCAGGACGTTCCGCCATTTCTAATCTAAGCCCTTGAATCAAACCGCCTCTAATCTTCAATCATCTTGACCGTTGGATCATGTGCCATGTCCCTTAACCAATCATATGCGTTGGGATTTCCAACGTGGCTAAGTGAGTTGTCAGAGGTATCAGTGTATGCTTCTAGAAGGACGGGGATAGTGTACTTGGTGGATTTACCTTGGTTCGTTATGTGAGGGTGAAAATGGAGGGAAGGGACGAAAGGGATAAATAGTGTTTTATTTTGACTGGTTTGACCTGTTTATATGTGTTGACCATGACTAAAAGAAAAGAGTATTCGGCCATTGTGGTTTAATTTTGGGCTTTCGTTTTATGAATTTGGGTTAAAAGGGGTAAAGGGCTATTTTAGGGCTTATGGTTTATATAGGATTAGGATTGGGCTGACCCGACCCATTAAATGGGATCGGGTTGGTCCGTTAAAGACGGGTACGCCTTCGGCCTTGGTTTTTCGTGCTCTTTCCATTCCCGTGCTCGGCTTTGTCCGTTTTGGCTCCATTTTTGTCCTTTTTAATGAATATCCGTACCTGCAAGACATAAGTCACAAAATACAAATATACAATGCATTTTAATGTATTTTTTGTCATTATTAGTCTTTTAGGGTCGTTTAATTAGGTAAAAGGTAGGTGTAATTAAGCACATACCAAAATCCCTCATACTAAACTATTGCCGTGTCCTCACGCAATGTCATAAACATACTTAGAAAACTAAAAATTTCAATCCCGTTAGACTAATTACCTCAAAAATTATCTAAGTGTTTATCTAAGGGGATTAATAAATCATTAGTTTTGAAAAGCTCCCCGTTTTACCATTTTTGCATATATTAATTTCTTTATTTTTTTTCCAAGTGACAACATGATCGACTTTCATTATAACTTTTAGGATCATGGAAAAAGAAACACTTTAAAATAGTGTCAAAAGGATAAATTCATCGTCCTTGATTTTTTCACCCGCCCCAAACTAAGCTTAAAAACAAAATCATTGTTAAATACAAGTTAAGATGCTACACTACTCATATTTGCAATTTGTGTAAGCCTAGACTAACTTTTCACTCCCGACGGATTAATATCTATAAATGTGTATGTGCTCATTTTAAATTTCGACCATCCAATCGACATTTTAAGAAAGCTGTAATCCTTCTAAATGTAACGTTCCGCCCAAGAATCATGATTTTGAAGGCGAGATCATTCTATGTTGCGACTTTCTTCTCGGCACATCCCAGCCGAGACCGGCTTAGGTGACCAGGCTTTTGACACCCCACAGAGAATAGTATCGGAACTCACAGACCTTCGGTTTCAAAAACTCTTAGGCTTCCCGTTAAATAAGCAATTCATTTAGAAAGACCACAACTTAAGCAAAATAGTCTTAGTTCAAAAGCATATTTAAATTTAAGAAAAAGAGATATTCCCTATATTTATTCACACATATACATTACACTTAACATTAATATACTTATATCCTCCACCCTTTAAATGAACTGTCACATCGGTATGCGAGCCGACCATGATCCAGTTGTCTTATTTCGCTTCGGAAATCCTTGACCTTTTTTGAAGGCTGCAACATCAGTTGTGAGCCGGCAAGATGCAACAAACTTTTATCAGTCTCGGATTATTATTCATACTATGGGCCTTCTTTTGAAGACTGCAACATCGGTTGTGAGCCGGCAAGATGCAATAAACTTTTATTAGCCCACAGTTTTATTATTATTATACACACTTTTTTTAACACGTTATATTACCACGATATATAGATAATATTTCTTTTTAGAAAATTTAAGTATAAATTTGAACTAAGACTAAAAAGTCTAAAAATGTTGATTTTAAAAGGACTTTTAAGTGATAAAAACCACTAATTTGTCTAATTTCCGAAAAGAGCACGTATTATTAGTCCGGTTAGAAGCTTCAGGGAGAAAAAAATCACAAATTACACTTATGAGCTCTTAAGATAACCAACTAATCCTTGCTTAGCATCTAACTTATACTTAACTATATCATTTTTTGTTCTTCGCAAATTTAAAATCTTTAATAAAAAGATCCGCGAATGCTTAGTCTAAAAGTTAAGGGGCAAGCTAGAGCGCAACATGCTCGATCAAGTCAAAATTTATTCTCAAAAACAAAAACTTTATTATATATATTATTTTAATTTTTTAAATTTTTACACAAAATCACATATTTTTGGTAGCAAAACGGGGTTACGTGAAAACAACGACTGCAAGTACGATTAAATCGATAGATACCCCCAAACTAGAACTATACATTGTTCTCAATGTGAGACTGTCACCCCCATACTAATTTCAAGGCATAATCCAAATATAAAAGGGTCTCTACGCAAATCTAAAGCCGTTTATTAATTATGCAAATAGATAAACGTTAGTCAATAAGATTGAGGTTATCGGATTCCCATATATAAGCAAGCTAAGGATTGAAGATCGAGTGAACGATGGACAAAACACCAAGCACAAGAGTCTTCAAAATCCGGGGCAATCCTGGACATAAAACACAAACACCGAAACACGAGAAAGGAAGAGGCGAGCCTCCTCACATCACACTTATTTATTAAATATTATACTAATATACTACTACTAAGGATAAGCATGGGTTGCCACCCATGAAGCGCTTATTTTTGTTAACCGAGTCTTAAGCCTGACTTGATCCCCCATACTTGAGCTGGTCAAGGGGGATAGAAATGGAGAAACATGACATCCAAGAAAGGAATGTCCCCTCCCGTAATCATCATCGGGCTCTTAGAAAAATCAGAAGTGATTTTGCCTCGATGAGATAAGAGATTAGAAGAAAGAATACCAGGATTGAAAACTATGTCTTCATTGTCGGATGAAAATGGAAGCAAAGTCTCAATCACTGGACAAAGAGGATTACGGATAAATGAGATAGAAAATGTATCCCGAGATAGAAATCTCTCAGATTAGACTTCAATGGATATCCCTGGATCGAAAATCTTGTTTCTAGTTCCGGAAGGAAAAGAAACTACAAGATCGGATCCAAGGGAATCATTAGAAGGAGAGAAGTCTGAATCCAGATAAAGGGTGGGATGGGTGGGTAAAACATTAAGCAAATGAACTCGAGGTTCTCCCAAAATAGTTTCCATAACAACTCTGGACAACTCACCCTGATCGGGCTCAATCTCAAAATGAAACGAATCATACTCGGGAAGAGAATTATTAGTATGAGTAGTGGTACTGCCACTCCTCGTCTCTTCCGTATGATCGCTAAAAGTCTCGAATTCGGGTAAAGAATTATCAGAATAAGAGAGAGAAGTATCAGACTTCTTAAAGAAAGAGTTACTATCCTCAACGGGGATAGGAAATGGGGAAGGAGACTTAAGCACACAATCAGGAGTGGGGTTGTCATTCAAAGATTCAATCTTAGCAATAAGAAGATGGATATTCAATAATTTCTCATGAAGTATATCGTCCTTCACCTCCTCTAAGCTGACGAGCTCAGAATCGGGAGGTGATGCCTCAACGTAATTGATGTCCTCAAAAGAATCGTCATCACTCGAAGTACAATCATCGTTAAAATTGGAGAAAATCTCAAAGTGATCGTTTAAAACATCAAGAGGAGGAGAATTACCACAAAAAGGCACATCACACGTATCGTCGAAAATACCCTCGGACTCACTTGGGATTGGGACAAGGTCCTCAACACTAGACTTTATTACTTCATCCGATTATGTTTCCAGAATAGTGTCAAGATGCCCGTCCCCTATACTTAGAGAGTTATCGGGCTCCTTGGTTGATAATTCGGGTGTGGTTGCATTAGACGAATTCTCTAAATATTCCTTATATTGAATAGTGTATTCATCATCATCGTCGTAGAAGGCAGGACAATTCCAACTCGGAGAATTAATATATTCTGCCAGCTCCTCACTTATAATTTGCAAATCTTTAAGAAGTTTATGAAGCAATTCTTGTATATCCTCTGGTTGATGTTGCTTTTCTCTACAAGCATGCTGGATTTCAAAAAATTTCTCCCAAGCTAGCAATAAAACCTTTGGCGTTTCTCTAAAAGATATACGATTAAACTTCTTTAAAAAAGTTTGTATAGATTTCATTAGGTTTTCTCTGGCTTGCAAAATTTCCACACTCGTTTCTTGAGGAGGTTGATGAATGACGGGATACTGCGGGGGTTGAAATTGGTCAAAACCGGAAGAATTAGAATTATAGAAATTTTGGTTCATCGGTTGACACTGGAAAGTCTCATGAGGACCCCCGCAGTTTTCACAACAAGGAGATTGTTGTTGAAAATTAGGTGAAGTTTGTGGAAAATTATAAAAGTCTTGATTGTAATACGAGTCCGGATTAGAGATAAACGGAACTTGAGGTGGACAATCGTAACCATAATGAGCATCGTTTCCACAATAAAATCACAAGAGTTTGTCGAGGGTTGTAGAGGTGGGTAAGAAAAATTTGGAGGATTGTTGAAAGAATTAGGATTTGAATCATAAATGAATGAATTTTCGTCTCTTGAATTGCAAAACAAACAAAATCCATCTCTAAGATCATATCCACACCTCTCACAAGTACACCATCGACAACGTAAATCATCTATCGGCTCTCCACACGTGTAGCAACCACGTTGGTTGAGCGAAGACATAAGAAAGAATTAACGATTTTAGAGGGTCGAGAAAATAAGAATTAAACGAATAAGAGGATAGATAAGAATATTTATGGATTTTTCAAATAATACATAAGAAAAAAAAATAATAATAAGAAAGTAAAATATTTTTGGTAACCGAAAGTCAAAAGTGCACGGTGGCTCTCTAGAAAACGCACAAAGAAACGGAGGAGCGGGAAAGTGCGAAGCTATTAAAAACCTTCTCCTTTCGGGTCGAAGTTCGTCAGATCGACCCTCCTTATACCTCTCTTATAGTTTGTTAACTAAAGGCGAGCCAATTTAATAATTGACAAAACGGTTATTTTCAATATTGAAATAAAAGAAAATAAAAATAGAAGTATAAAATATTTTTGTATATTCTATATTTTTATAATATAAAATAATATTCACAAATGAAAGCGATAACTTCACGAGGAAGGGTCTTCAATCACTAATCTTCAAACGTAACTCGATAATCGCTACACACTTCCCCGACAGCGGCGCCAAAAATTGATTCGATACAAATAGTCTATATATAATAAAATATATATATCTTAAATATCTCAAATTAATTATAGTATAGAGAGATTCCCGTTTGATAAAAATTGCTTGAGGACAAACAATATTATATCTTCCGGATGTCGTATCCCGACAAGAGATGAATTTGAATTTCACGAGAGCGTTTTGTTTGATGCTCGAATATCCAATATTTTGTTTTTGATTACTAATTCTAAAAATGCAAAAGAAAACAAGTAAAAGCACCTAATCAAATAAAGCAACTAAAAATAAAGCAAAACGTTAACCAAAAGAACGCGACTAAATAAGCAAGTAAAGAATAAATGACCGACACCTAATATTCCTAATATTTCCGTTTTTTACAGACGAAAACGTAAAAAACGGACGAAAACATAAAAAACTGGCGAAAATGTAAAAACCGGACGAACACGTAAAAAAAACAGACGAAATCGTAAAAAAACAGACGAAAACGTAAAAAACGGATGGAATCGTAAAAAACGGACGAAAACGTAAAAAACGGACGAAATCGTAAAAAAAACGAACGAAATCGTAAAAAAAAGACGCAATCGTAAAAAAAACAGACGAAAACGTTAAAAAACGGACGAAATCGTAAAAAAACAGACGAAAACGTTAAAAAAATGGACGAAAACGTAAAAAAGGATGAAATCGTAAAAAAACTGACGAAATCGTAAAAAAATGACGAAAACGTAAAAAAAGGACGAAATCGTAAAAAAGGACGAAATCGTAAAAAAACGGGCGAAATCGTAAAAAACGGATGAAACGTAAAAAACGGAAAAAACGAACGAAAAGGTAAAAATACAGACGAAACCGTAAAAAAACGAACGAAAACGTAAAAATACGGACAAAAAACTGACGAAAACGTAAAAAAAGGACTAAATCGTAAAAAAACGGACGAAAACGTAAAAAACGGACGAAATCGTAAAAAAATGATGAAATCGTAAAAAAAGGGCGAAAACCTAAAAAACAGAAAAAACGGACGAAAAGGTAAAAATACGGACGAAAACGTAAAAAACGAACAAAAACGTAAAAATACTGGCGAAAACTTAAAAAAACGGACGGAATCGTAAAAAAAAACATTAAATAAATAAGATTCACCCAGTAGCCCATTTATCCCATTAGTGCTCGTTTTGGGCCGTGCCCGTTTTGGCCCGTGTCCGTTTTGCCTGATTCCCGCGCCCGCCCGTTTTGCCGCCTCTATTTTTGTGTTTCAAATATGTCTTTATAATATTACAAAAGTAAATAGAGAATTGAGATAGAAACAACAACACTTAAACATGTATTCTAGTATTGTAAAATGAAAAACACAAACACATGTTTCTTTAACTAAACGCGTTTTCTAAATTTTCAATTGTTTTGTGAAGATGGAAACCCCCTCATTTTTCTTACAAAACAGGAAACAGAAAATGATGGAAAATGTTTTCCAACTAAACGCAACCTTAAAAACGCTATGAACTTATAAACATCCAAAATAGCAATTATAAAATACACTTATAAACGCAAGAAAAATGTACCTGCAAGTCATATGGCAGCAACCAGCTGCTAACTCTATCATATGTTTGCATTTTATACATTGTCGCCATAAATTATCCGCGGCCATATTTTTTAGCTTTGATTCTTGTACAAGCGTATTAGGGCGTATTAGGGTTTCTTCTCTGGTACTCCACAGTCCATATTTTTGTGCCATGGAACCCTACAACTGACGCAGAAGTTACCACGACATTTATCGCACATTCTTGCTCCTATTTCATAAATAGATCTAGGAAGGTGATGAAGTTCAGTTTTTGACATTAGAGTCGAGCATTTTGGATAAGGGCAATAAAACTTTTCCGTCACCAGAATTGAAGCTTCTTTCAATAATTTTTTCATCATTTCAGCCAATTTAGGTGTCAAAATATTCTCACAACCTTCAACTTTCAGTTCAGTCTCGCAACCTTCATGGGGACATTTAGGCATCATACCATCATGCAACTTGGCCTCTGCATGCTGCTTCATGCAATCACAGCAATACTCATGGTTACAACCTTTTACTGAAAAGAATTGGTCCATAGATTTATCCTCCAAACATATTACACAATTTTTAAATATTTTATTTGATTCCACTGCCTTGGTTATCTGCGAAGATAATGCTCCCCTCGCGAGTTTATATGCAAGCTTGACATCCTTCTTAGCAATAAGAGAGGGCTCACAATGTGTGAATTTTTTCCGCAGAAGATTCACTTCATCCACAAACATTTAAACCTTTTGTAGTTTTGGCTGCCACCGCCTGTTGGATCGTAATGTTCAAACGCAATCAAAATATACCAAATGTAAAGATTTTCATATAAACTAATCTGTCATAATCATTTCTGTTTACAATCGATTACTTATTTATACAAGTGAAAGGGTGCGTCTAAAAGTTGTGTCGGTTCGATTTGAACCATTGTGACCCTTGGTAAATAACTGAAAAACAGTTATTTAACTGCTTTTGTAACCGTCATTGTAACTGCCTTTTGTTGGCGGGTTTGTGATTATCCGGTTACTTGGGTTTTGGCCCAATATTCTCCCCCCTAATCACAAACTCTGCTGCATAGGTCTTTCAGTCCGATGAGTTGTCTCATGGTTAAGAATCTGATCTTTGGGAGTGCTTTTGTAAGTATGTCCGCTTTCTGATATTCTCCGCTTACGAATTCGACTTGTATGTCTTCTCTTTCAACGCATTCTCTTATGAAGTGGTATTTTGTGTCGATGTGTTTGCTTCTTCCATGAAATACTGGATTCTTCATAAGTGCTATAGCAGACTTGTTGTCAACCTGTATTGTAACTTTCTCTTCTTGAGAATGTGTAAGCTTGCTTAGTAGTCTTTTTAACCATAATGCTTGTGTTGCTGCTGCAGTTGCTGCGATGAATTCTGATTCACATGATGATAGTGCTACAGTGGCTTGTTTTTGTGTACTCCAGCTGATTGGTGATTCACCATAGTAAAATATTATGCCGGTAGTTCCTTTTCCTTCTTGAGTGTTGACTCCGTAGCTACTGTCGCTATATCCATGTATCTTGTTTCCTTCGTTATGCATGTAGGTGATTCCATAATCCTTTGTTCCTTTAACATAGCGTAGTACTTGTTTTATAGCTTTCATATGTTGCTCTCTTGGTTCTTGCATAAAACGACTAAGTAATCCTACAGAATAACTTAAGTCGGGTCTTGTGTGAAGCAGATATCTTAA
>BQNB010090585.1:0-27105 GCA_026074375.1 Tanacetum coccineum | reverse complement strand
GATAGTCAGGTGAATGATAGGTACAAAACAGGTGAAGGGTATCATGTTGTTCCCCCTCCCTATACTGGGAACTTCATGCCCCCTACTTGCTGATAAGGATGAATTACATAAATCACTCAGTCGTTGATCAGTACCTGCAGTTGCAACTAGTGAAGTTAAGACTAGTGTGTCAAAACCTAAGTCTGTTAGTGAACCACTTATTGAAGATTGGATATCTGACAGTGAGAATGAGAATGAGACTGAGTCTAAGTCTGGACAGAGAAAACCTAGTAATGCTAAAGTAGAATTTGTTAAATCTTATGAGCATGTGAAATCACCTAGGGAGTTCGTTAAGAAGGTAGAGAACAATAAGCAAGCTAAATACCCTAGGAAAAACAGTCAAAATTCTAGAGGTAACAAGAGAAACTGGAATAATTTGATGACTTAGAAATTAGGAAGTAATTTTGAGTTTAAAAATAAAGCTTGCTATGTATGTGGCAGTTTTAACCATTTGATCAAAGATTGTGATTTTTATGAAAAGAAAATGATGGAAAACCCTGTCTGGAACAATGCTATAAGGGTGAATCACCAAAATTCTCAAAGAATAACTCACCCTCATCCAAAAATAAATTTTGTTCCAAGAGCAGTCTTAATGAAATCTGGCTTTAAAACACTTAATACTGCTAGGCAAAACTCTTCAAGAGCAGCAATATCTTTTAATACTTCCAGACCAATTAATACTACTTACACAAGACCAATAGTGAACTATACAAGGCCAGCATCAAATGTTTTTAATAGAGCACATTCACATGTTGAAGGCCCTTTAATAAGTTTACAACAAATAAGGACAGTAATTTCAATGAAAAAGTTAATACTGTTAAGGGAAATGTTACTATTGTTGGGCCAAAAGCAGTAGTAAGTGATAATAAGGGAAATGAGGCTAATGTTGTTAAGGCCTCAACATGTTGGGTTTGGAGACCAAAACACAAAGTTTTAGACCATGTCTCCAGAAACAATGGTGCATCAATGTCCTTTAAAAGATTTGACTATGTTGATGCATAAGACAGATCCAAGTCTGTAATGGCTTGGGTCCCCAAAAGAGCCTGATTTTCTTACTTTTTGTGCAGGGCAATCCACAGCAAGATTTAAAAAATAAAGGAGTGATTGATAGTGGATGCTCTAGGCGCATGACATGAAACAGGTCCTATCTTACAAATTAAGAAGAAATTAATGGAGGATTTGTTGCCTTTAGAGGTAGTACCAAAGGAGGGAAAATTACTAGGAAAGGTAAAATCAATAAAGGTAAATTGGATTTTGAAGATGTGTACTTTGTTAAGGAACTTAAGTTTAACCTTTTTAGTGTCTCACAAATATGTGACAAGAAGAACAGTGTCCTTTTTACTGACACTGAATGTGTTGTTCTGTCTCCAGACTTTAAGCTAACTGATGAAAGTCATGTTGTGCTCAAAGTTCCTAGAAAGGATAGCATGTACAGTGTTGATTTAAAGAATGTTGTTCATCAATGAGGTCTCACTTGTCTCTTTGCAATAGCCACACCAGATGAATCTAATCTTGGGCATAGGAGGCTTGGACATGTAAATTTCAAAACAATGAATAAACTAGTAAGGGGAAACCTTGTAAGGGGTTTACCTTCAAAACTTTTTGAAATTAATCAAACATGTGTTGCTTGTCAAAAGGGAAAACAACACAGAGCTTCTTGTAAGACCAAAACAGTCAGTTCAATCAGCCAACCATTACCAATGTTGCACATGGATTTGTTTGGCCCAACATTTGTAAAGAGTTTAATGAAAAAGATGTACTGCCTAGTTGTCACATATGACTTTAACAGGTTTAGTTGGGTTTTCTTTTTAGCCACTAAGGATGAAACTAGTGAAGTCCTTAAAACATTCATAACAGGCATAGCAAATCTAATAGACCTAAGGGTGAAAGTGATTAGATATGACAATGGGACTGAATTCAAGAATAGGGTCATGAATTAGTTTTGTGAAATGAAGGGTATTAAGAGGGAATTTAGTGTTGCTAAGACTTCACAACAAAATAGAGTAGCAGAAAGGAAAAATAGGACACTAATAGAGGCTGCTAGGACTATGCTAGCTGGTTTAAAATTGCCAACAACTTTCTGTGCTGAAGCAGTTAATACTGCTTGTTATGTCCAAAAAAGGTGTTAGTTATCAAGCCTCACAACAAGACCCCTTATGAACTTTTTCTAGGTAGAGAACCTGCCTTAAGCTTTATGAGACCATTTAGATGTCCTGTTACAATCCTTAATACCATAGATCACCTAGGTAAATTAATGGAACGGCTGATGAAAGGTTATTTGTAGGATACTCTACCAATAGCAAAGCATTCAGAGTATTCAACATTAGAACTAGGATAGTAGAAGAGAACTTGCATGTTCAATTTAGTGAGACTATACCAAATATTGCAGGAAGTAGACCTAATTGGCTTTTTGATATAGATACACTAACAAAATCTATGAACTATAAGCCAGTTGTTGTAAGGAATCAATCTAGTGTAAATGCAGGTACAAAAGCATGTGATGATGCAGGTAAAGCTAGAGTGAAGACAATACCTGGCAAAGATTACATACTGCTACCATTATGGCCTCAAGATCCATAATTCTCTTCTAGTCTAAAGGATTCCCTTGATGCTGGATTCAAACCATTAGGCAAGGAGGAAAAGAAGGATGCTGAAGATTCAAAGAATAAAGATAGTGAGGTTCCAAGTACAGAGGAGCCAAGAGTTAATCAAGAGAAGGATGAAAATGTTAACAATACTAACAATATTAATACTGTTTGTTCAACTGTTAATACTACTAGCATAAATGATAATGCTGTTGATAAGAATATAGTCTATGGCTGTGAAGATGATCCAAATATGCCTAATTTAGAAGAGATTGTCTATTCAAATGATGATGAAGATGTTGGTGCATAGGCTGACATGACTAATTTGGATACACATATCCCTGTCAGTCATATTCCAACTACCAGACTTCATAAGGATCATCCACTTGAACAAATCATTGGAGATATACATTCAACATCTCAAACCAGAAGAATGACAAAGAGTGTGACTGAACATGGTATGTTTAGTTCAGTGCAACAGAGGATCAACCACAAAGACTTTCAGAATTGTCTGTTTGCATGTTTTCTATCACAAGCAGAGCCCAAGAAGGTAATCCAAGTGATTGAAATTTGATCAACCCTTTATAAAATATATATAAATAAATATAATATACTTATAAATATATAAATATAAGGATAAGAATCAAAAATCACAATTATAGTAAACTGGGAGTTTGATTCCCGGGTCATTATCCCCAACGAGGATTGCAATTGAAAGTCGAGAGTCGTTTTGATAATCGATGCTTGATTGGAACAAGATTTTGATTAGTTATCTAAAACTACGGGAAAATTAAGGCAAACACTTAAAAACAATTAAGGCAAAACAAATTTTTAACTAAAAACGCAAACCGGGAATCCTAAAACGCGACCTAAAAACCCTAAATTATCAAAATTAAGTCCTAAAATAATCTTTTTGGTTTTTATAAGTCTTAATTGACTAAAAAGCTAGATCAAAGAAAACTAGACCAAAAACAAAGGTGATTAGGGCTTAAAAACACTAAAAACGTGAACGGGATTCAATCCCGTTCTTTAAAAATCCAAATTTTGCCATTTTAACCCTACGAAAGCAAATCTAATTTTCCTAACTCCTAAATGTTAAAACAAAATTTTCTAAAAAAGAATTATATTTTTTTAACTTTTTTATAATTTTTTATGAATTAAAAACGATTTTAATAAATTAAATGTTTAAAAATACTAAACTATATAATAAAAATCTGAAAAAATTAGCAAAAGTGCATTGAACAATGAGGAATCTAATAAAAATAAGCTGGTGAAAACAACTTATCTAATAAGCTGTGAAATAAGCTAAAAACGGCTTCTAAGCCAAAAGGGTTAACACTACTATAAAAGATTAATTGTGCAAACTAAAATCGAAAAAGACCCCAGGGCTAACACTACTATTAAGTTGTGTAAAACGTTTTGTTGAATTGGGGTAGAGGTCTCGAGTTCCAGTCCTGCTCACCCTTGGCTTTTTTTTATAACTTTTTAGAAAAGCATTAAATAAGCAATTTTTACAAAAACACTTTTTTTATAAATCAAAAATAAGCACAGAATAAGCTAAGTAAAGACAGAATAAGCCTAAACTATACTAAACCATAAAATGCTAACTGTTGGGCTTTTTAAGCATTAATAAGCAAACCAAAAAGAGAATTAAGCTAAAACAGATGATAATCTATACCTAAAAAGCAATTTTGAGTAAAAATAAGCAACCAAATTAAGCTAGAAAGACAGAATCATCAAAATGCTATAAAACTTAAAGATTTAAAGCTAAAATGCAAATAAACTTAAATAAGCTCAAAACCTAATAGAATAAGCTGAAATGGGCTAAACCTAACCTAATAAGCTGAACTACACCTAAATAAGCAGAAGCAATAAGCAGATAAGCTTAAATAAGCTAAAAAGCAATTTGGCAAAAAGCTAGTAAGCAAAAGGCCAAGAGGGACTTTTCTAGCTTAAAAATAAGCTAGCAAAAGGATCCTTATGGCTTAGTGGCTTATGCCACTAAGAAGAATGGCCAAAAAGCTACAATAAGCAACAATGAACAAGCATTTTGAAATTCAGATAAGCACTTAAAAAGCTTCATGAAAAAGCTGTTTCTCAAAGATTTCAACACTTGGCAAATTTTTCAATCTTTACAAACCACCACTTTTGAGCTTAAAAATAAGCACACAAACAGATCCTTATGGCTTTAAAACCTCAAAACAGATTGAGATTTGACCTCAAAGAACAATAATCAACAATCAAAAAGGAGTTTGAAATTCAGGATAAGCAACAAGAAGCAAATGAAAAAGCCATTTCTCAAAAAAAAATCAACACTTAGCATTTTTGACAGTTTTGGTAAAACTCAAACCAAACAAATGCAGGCTATAGAGCTTTGTTCTAACCTGTTTTTTAACACTTGCACAAACATAAAAAACATCACAAATCAACCATAAGCAAGATCATAATCAAATAAGCAAATGAGATAAGCTTAAGCCAACAGATTCAAACCACAACTCCTCAAAACCTTAAAAATGAGTTTTACTACTTAAAAACTTTAACAAACTGATTTTTAAGACTACTTTAAGCTAAACTAAACTGACTTAAGTGTCAAATTGCAATTTTAACCCATTTTGACCCATAAAAGCAGTTAAACCAAACACCCCTTTAAAATTCATTTTTGGTTTTCTATCTTGATAAAAGCTGTTTAAGCCACAATTTTCCAAAACCCAGATGTTAAATAAGGTAAACAGACAATAATAAGCAAGTTTTAACAACTAATAAGCACTGAAATAAGCTAGAACACAATAAGCACTATTTTAAGCTATTCTTGACAGTTTTAAGAAAAACTTAACCTAATGATTTCTAGACTACAAGATAAGCAGAATAAGCAACAATCATCATATATAAGCATAAATAAGCAGATAAAAATAAACAATAAGCAGTAATAAACAGTTGAATAGTAAATAAGCAAAAATTTGAAAAAGGAAACTTACAATCACCCTTGCTCAAAACAGGGCAAATAAGCTTATCAATAAGCAAATCTACAAGCTCTAGCTTGTCAAAGACAAGCTAGTGAGGTCTATAAGCCCTTCCATAATTGGCTTATCATCCAAAGAAGCTGAGGTATTTTAAAGGGTGGATTTTTTTTGTTTTTATAAAAATTTTTCTTAACTTTTTGATATTTAACTTAAAACAGATTGCTTATATGTTTAAAGAAAAGCTTAAAACAGATTGTAGAAGACTTTTCACCAATAATGAAAACAAGAATCACAACTTAACTTAAAAACTTAGAATTTTCATTAAACACTAAAAAGATTACAATTCTTGGAATTTTAAAAGACAATTAAGTAAATAAGCTGAAAACTAAAAGAAAAGGTTAAAAAGACTAAGTGCCTCATTCGGGCTTACAAGGAACCTATTTATACTAAGCTTAAGAATATTCTAGGTCCTGTGCTTTTAAGCCTGTGTTTCTTGTGTAAGAGGAAAAGAAGCTTCAATCTTGGCCCTTTAAATCATCTAGTGCTTCTTTAAGTCCATCACAACCCTTGATTATTGCCACGCAATCATTCCCCAATGATTGCTTTTGGATTGCCAACGTGTCAGGTGCCAAAAACGTCATCCATTGCATCATATAAGCTTCTAGAAGGGAGTTTAAGTGGGTTTAACCTCGGGGTAAGAGTAGATTTGGGGATGGAGGGTGAACAGTAACAATGGGGGAGGGAGCGGGAAAATAGGTTGTTCTGTTTGTTTGATTGGGTGAGGAGTTTGGTGGATTGGCAAGAATGGTCCCTCCATTTTATACGAATATATTGCAACTTTAGTCCTTTGGTGATACAACTCTGGTCCTTGGAGTTTATAATTGTTTGCACCGTTAGTCCTTAAAGGGACTAACGAGGGTGTTATAGAGGGAATGGGGAAACGGGGTGTTAAGTGTGTTGGGCTTGGTGTTTGGGCCGGGTATGGCTTAAAAAGAATTTGGGCTTTTTATAAGGTTTTAGGTTTTAAGGATATAAGTGTGCTTTCTCTGGCCCACTAAGTGGGTACGGGTGGGCCCACTTTTGGCAGTTTAGGTTTTTGGGTTCGGCTTTCGATGCTCTTTCCACATCCACTTCCCGACTTGATTTGACTTTGAATTTTGTTGACTTTTGGCTTTGACTTGACTTTTCTTTCACGCTCTTTCTGTTCTCGTGCTCGGTTTTGTCGATTTGGCTTCTAATTTTAGTCTTATTCTTGGATATCTATTACCTGCACAATACTAATCAAAACATACAAAAAGCATGTAGTTTTGGTACGAATTTAGTCATTTAAGTTTCGGTTTAAAGAGTCAAATGTATTGTAAATTAAACACATACCAAGCAAAAAGAAGATATTTTAAGATTACTGTTCTAGGCAACCATACGCTTATCCATCAAGGAAGATACGGCATATCCAGTGCCTGACTCACCAAAGAACACAAAGGAAACAAGATCAATACGACCGTAATCCAGAAGACCAATTACGCCTGTATTGGAGATATAGACGTTTACTATTCTGGAAGATATACCAAATGAGGTCCTACTCCAAGAACCCCAATTACGTCGATATCCAATACATGGATACGCCGATCGACACAGACACTAAAAATATAACCTAAACCCTAAGAAGATAAATCTCAAAAACTGGTTTTAAGTGTGCTAAATCATATTCTCAATACCTAAACTACAAAAGTCGATTTTTAGAGGAGAAAAAGAGCAGAAGAGGTCTTGCAACGCATTTTAATCAATAGGAGACAAAGTGTAATTTCTTATACTTTTGTAATCGTTTAATTTTTGGTATCATTCGTTAACTCGGTTAGTTTACCTTGGCTAAGCCATTACTCTTGTATTAATTATGATGTTTGAAGGCTAATACCTTCGGGTATTAGCCATTATTATGAAGATCTGAATGTTTGGCTTTGTTTATAGCTCGATTGCTTAATTTATCGTTGTATTCTTGTTTATGTTTATCAAATATACTTGTTTACGTGCTTTTGTATGCGACCTATCATTCAACTAGATCTAGTGATACAGACCAAGTAATCTAGATGCCGTGATCAGGAGGATGCATCCAAACAGGGGAGGAAGATTGTTGACATTGACTAAGATGCAGAGGTTACATTGGTTGATGAGACTCAGGGGAGGAATGATGAAGAGATGTTGTTTGATGTAAATAATGATTTACAAGGTGAAGAGGTTGTTGTTGAAAAAGAAGTTGTTGAAAAGGAAGTTAGTACTGCTAATCTAGTTACTACTGCTGGTGAAGTAGATACTACTGCCAGTGTTGAAATTCTTGATGAACTGACTCTAGCTCAGACTTTAATGGGGAACAAAAGTGCAAAACCAAAGGTTGTTACAACTGCTACTACAACAGTTACACCTGTTAGCACAAGGCCCAAGGCAAAAGGAGTTGTTATGCAAGAGCCAAGTGAAACAACAACAACATCACCTTCACAACCATTACAACTTCCACAGGCTAAAGAAAAAGGCAAGGCAAAAATGGTTGAGCCTGAGAAGCCTTTAAAAAAGAAAGATAAGATTTTATTTGATCAATAGGTAGCTCTAAATCTTCAAGCTTAATTAGATGCTGAAGTGAAAGAAGAAGAGAGGATTGCAAGACAAAAGGAATAAGAAGCCAACATAGCTTTAATTGAATCATGGGATAACACACAAGCTATGATGGATGCAAATTATGAGTTAGCTGCAAGACTACAGGAAGAAGAGAAAGAAGAGTTGACAGTTGAAGAAAAGTCAAGATTGTTTGTGGAGCTCATGAATAAGAGGAAGAAGCACTTTAAAAATCTTAGAGCTGAAGAGATTAGAAGAAAACCACAACAAAGCTCCAAAATATTATCAAATGTGTACTATTTGAAAAATTATGCTAATTACACGCATATTCCTTTTTTTTTTTTTTTTTTGTTTTTTTTTGTGTTCCCCCCCCCCCCCCCCCCCCCCCCCACTTTTTTGGGGGGGGTGGGTTTTACACCCCCCCCCCCCCCTTGAAGAACAAAAGTTTTAAAGAAATTCAGATGTTATTTGACAATACTATGAAGTGGGTAGATTTAATTGTTCATATAGATTCAGAGGTGGTGGAAGGCAGTAAGACAAGAACAGAAGGAAGTTCTAAAAGAGCAGGAAAAAAACTAATCAAAGAAGCAGAAGATAGATGAGCATGTAGAAGCTAAAGTAGATGATGATCAAGAGTAAGCAGAGATGAAAAAGCATATGGAGATAGTTCAAGATGATGAGGTAGTAATTGATGCTATACCTCTAGCCACTAAGCCTCCAATCATAGTTGAATGGAAAATCATCAAAGAAGGAAAGATATGATACTTTCAATTGATAAGAGCTGATGGAAGTTCAAAAAGGTACTCATTAATGATTCAGATGCTTCAGAATATTGACAGAGAAGACTTGGAAACCCTCTGAAAGTTGGTTAAAGCTAAACATGAGAATACAAGGCCAGAAGAGGGGTATAAAAGAGTGTTATGAGGAGATCTGAAAGTGATGTTAGAACCTGATGTAGAAAGTGAAGTATGGAGGAATCTACAAGGATACAAAGTAACAGTTTGGAAGCTATTTTCTTCATGTGGAGTGCATTTTGTGAGATTTCAAAACATGCATATCTTTATGCTGGTAGAGAAAAAGTACCCTCTTACACCTGCAACAATCATAGAGATGCTCAACAAGAAGCTTCAAACTGACTATTGGAATGAGATGTGTTATCAACTCCTAAAGCTCATGACAAAGCAGGTCAAGAAGAAATGAAGTGTTTGTATACATTATTTTTACCGGGGCATGCTCCCCTGTACAAAAAAGTGTTTAGATAATCCTCCTAGTTTTAAAAACCCCCCCCCCCCCCCCCCCCCCCCCCCCCCACCCCCCCCCCCCCCCCCCCCCCCCCACTGAAGATAAGTTTTATAATCAAGAAAACTTGAAGATGCAGAGACTAACATCAAGTTTAGGGATGAATTGTTAGGATTAAAAGGACTTTTTTGAAGTTACTTTTTTTTTTTTTATATTTTTTTTAATTGATGCTCAGTTAGTGCTGTTGGTATAAAAGTTACAACTGCTGAAAGATTACAACTGCTGGAAGAGTCTCTATACTATTACTCAAACTAGGTTTGAGAATGTATCTAAACTTTCCAATGATTCACTGCTCGCAAGAGGTAACATACTTCGAAGTGATGAGGATAGACTTAAACTTATTGAATTGATGGAACTATGTACCAATTTACAAAAAAAGGTTCTTGATTTGGAGAAGACAAAGACCACTCAAGCTAATGAGATTGCTAGTTTGAAGAGGATGGTCAAGAAGCTTGAACAGAAAAAGAGGTCAAGAACTCATGGGCTGAAAAGATTAAGAAAAGTTGGTGCTACAGCTAGGGTAGAATCCTCTGGAGATGAAGCAAGTTTGGGTGAGGATGCATTCAAACAGGGGAGGATTAATGTTATTGTTACAAATGATGATATTACCCTGGTTAGTGTTTAAAATGTGGATGAAGAAATGTTTAATGTGGATGCTTTAAATGGTGAGGAAGTATTTGTTGCAGGGCAAAATGAAAATGTTGTTGAAGAAGTAGTTGATGCTGCTCAAGTTAGTACTGCTGCAACAACTGTTACAATAACTACTGAAGAGATTACTTTGGCTCAAGCACTTGAAGCATTAAAAACTTCAAAACCCAAGGTGAAAGGGATTGTTTTTCAAGAGCCAGGTGAATCTACAACAACAAAATCTACACCAACAATTTCTTCACAACAATCACAGGACAAGGGTAAAGGAATAATGATAGAAGAACCTGTGAAGCCTATGAAGAAGAAAGTTCAAATCAGGCTTGATGAAGAAGTTGCTTTAAAGTTACAAGCTAAATTTGATGAAGAAGAAAGACTTGCAAGAGAGAAAGCTAAAAAAGAAGCCAATATTGCTTTGACTGAAGAATGGGATGATATTCAGGCTAAGATTGAGGCTGATCATGAATTGGCTCAAAGACTGCAAGCAGAAGAACAAGAAGAGTTGTCTGTTGAAGAAAAGGCAAAATTATTTCAACAACTCTTGGAACAAAGAAGAAAGCATTTTGCAGCTAAAAGAGCAGAAGAGAAGAGGAACAAACCACCAACCCAAGCTCAACAAAGAAAAATTATGTGTACTTACCTGAAAAATATGGAAGGAAAGAAGCTCAAAGACTTAAAGAACAAATCTTTTAATTCTATTCAGAAGATGTTTGACAAAGCTTTCAAGAGGGTGAATACATTTGTTGACTTCATAATAGACTTGGTGGAGGGTAGTTCAAAGAAAGCAGGAGAAGAGCTGATACAAGAGAGTTCAAAGAAGAAAAAGGTGGATCATGACAAAGAAACAGCAAAGCTTAAACATTGTATGGAAATCATTCCAAATGAAGAAGAGGTAACAATTGATGTTATTCCTTTGGCTATTAAGTCTCTAAGGATTGTTGACTGGAAGATCCACAAAGAAGGAAAGAAAAGCTATTATCAAATAATAAGAGTTGATGGAAAATCTCAAATGTACATGATCTTTAGTCACATGCTTAAAAGTTTTGATAGGGAATACTTGGAAACTTTTTACAAGTTGGTAAAAGATAAATATAAGTCAACAAGACCAGTGGAAGACTTGGATTTGGTATTATGGAATGATTTGAAAACAATGTTTGAACCACATGTAGAAGATGCACTATAGATGAATCAACAAGACTACAAAGTGTTGAGTTGGAAGCTGTATGACTCCTGTAGAGTACATTTCTTGAGGATGCAACATGTGCAGATTTACATGCTGGTAGAAAAAAGATATCCCCTTACACCACCTACAATTACAGATATGCTGAACAAGAAGCTTCAGGTTGATTATTTCAGTGAAATGGCATACCGGCTTCTTAAACTTCTCACAAAAACAGCTTAAGAATCAATGAAGTGTTTGGAAGCATCCTCCTGGTGATTATGGAACTTTTAATGGAGAAACTTGATGATTTTGGAGATAAATATTAAGTTTAGGGGAGGATTGTTGGAATTAAAAGCCTTCTTAATGCTGCTAGTATTACTGCTGCTCATATCAGAGTTAATGCTGCTCAGTTGTGTTAGTACTGCTCAAGAACTTCAAAGAAAAAAATGCTAAGTGTTTACTACTGCTAGTACAAAGACTGCTTGAAGAGTTACTACTGCTAGTGTAAAGCTACTACTGCTAGTGCATATTAGTGCTGCTCAGAGACTTAGAAGAAAAACTGCTAAGTAGTTACTACTGCTAGTACAAAAGTTACTATTGTTAGTACAAAGTTAATGCTGCTGAAGGAGTTAATGCTGCTAGTGAAGAAGTTAGTACTGCTGAGTTAGTTAGTACTGCTTATGTGATTTATATGAGTTATTTGTGTAAAAGATATGTATAATTTATTTGTTTAAAAGATTTGATATTCTTAGGAAAGTATTGTAAGCCATTTAGGACTCCTTGGTGTATAAAAGGAGGTCCTAGGTCATAGAGTTTGATACCTACCCACACTACCACCCTAGTACCCTGTCATACTATCAAAATGTATAAAAAAATGAAGTGCACTTCATTGAATAATATTAGCATTCAAGTCTGGGTTAATGTCTTGTCAGGTAATACTTGAGTCGGTTGCTCAGCATTTATTATAATATTAGAGCTATTTTTTATTGTTGTAGAATCCTACATCAATGTTTATATAATTACTGTTTCATTGATAGTTCTTCTTAATATTAAAGATTAGATTCCGCATAATCTTTAATACATTCAAACAAAGTTTCTACTATAGTTATGTTCGATTTATCTAATATAACTAATCATTATACAAGCTTAAGGAATTCGATCTATTGAAGTGGGATCAACAATCGATCTTGGAATACACGCTCAAACCTTAAAGTTGATCAAATAAATCATCGATTCTTGGGAGAGGATAACGATTCTTAACAGTCAACTTGTTCAATTCACGGTAATCAATACACATTCGAAAAGACCCATCTTTTTTTTCACGAACAACACCGATGCTCCCCACGGTGATGCACTCAGACGAATAAATCCTTTCTCCAACAGCTCTCGCAATTACTCCGACAACTCTCTCATCTCAGACGGTGCCAAACGATACGGTGCAAGTGCAATAGGTGCAGCCCCCGGTACTAGATCAATTCGAAATTCTACTTGCCTCGGCGGTGGTAATCCCGGCAATTCATCAGGAAACACCTCAGGAAAGTCACGAATTACAGGCACGTCTTCCAATCGCTTCTCCTTTGGTTTCTTCTTAGTCACATGTGCTAAAAACAAATGACAACCTCGTTCGATATACTTACGGGCTTTAATACAAGATATGAGCTTTAGTCGGGACATACCTTTGTCACCTTCGACTGTGAACGTCTTGTTTCCGTAAGGTATACGAACAACCTTCTCACCATACACAATAACGGCATCGTGCTTTACAAGCCAATCCATACCAATTATAACGTTGAATGTACCAAGCTCAATCAATCAAAAAGATGGTTCACTAAATTCAAAATGCAACCTTTTAAAACAGTGTTCGTACTAACTATCCTTCCATCGGCTAACTATACCTCGTAACTGGTATCTATTTTAACCGGATCGATATCAAGCATGGAACTAAATCTAGTGTCCACAAAACTCCTATCGGAACCTGAATTAAATAAAACAGAAGCATAGCGGTTATTGAGTAAAAACGTACCCGTAACCACATTCGGACCTTGCAGCTCAGCATCCTTAATCGCATAAGCTCGGCCACGAGCTTCTCCAACTTCCTCTTGCTTGACCTTCTTTGGGCATCGGTTCCTTGTATGATCTTGCTCACCACAATCATAACAAGTCCAAATGGGCTGAGCGTTTGCACCAGTGGCGACATTCTTTTCCTTACAATACCTTGCTTTGTGCCCAATCTTTCCACACTTGTGGCACTTGATCGTACATTGACTAGCATGGCGAGTAAAACAATGTTCACACACAGGAAGTGATCCAGAAGACACTTTTCCCTCATTCGGATCAGTAGTCATAGCTCGCGCGTTCCCTTGCTTTTGATTATTTTGCAAAGATTGGCGTGAGTTATCCTTGTGGTTGCTCTTACCACTACTGTTCCCACTTTGAAAGTTTTCCCACTTTCGCTTATTTCCTTCAAATATCCTTTCATTCCTAGCTTGCAACTTTTGTTCCATCAACTTATGTGCCATACGCACAGCTTTATTTAAATTGGTAGGTTTAAAAGAAGTAACTTCACCCTTGATGTTATCAGACAACCCTCGGACGTAAGCGTCAATTTTCACACTTTTCGGCTCGATCATTCTTGGACACATCAAAGCTAACTCATTAAATCTTTGAGTATAAGCCACCATGTTATACTCCTTAACCTTCAGGTTCCACAACTCATTTTCCATTCTTTGCAGTTCTTCAGTAGGACAAAACTCCGCTGTCATCAATTTCTTCATCTTAGTCCACCCCATTTGGTTAGACACATCTAGTCCCAAAATTGTGACTTTAGAGTTCCACCAAGTCAGTGCAGGTCCTCGCAGTGTAGCAGCAGTAAACTTAACTTTCTTATCTTCCGCACACTCGCTTATCCCAAAAGTCATCTCCGTTTTCTCAAACCATCTCCTAAGCTCAACAGCGCCTTCGGTACCACGGAAATTATTAGGGTTACACTTCATGAATCTAGCAAAAGTGCATTCTCGAACAACAGGTGCGGTAACTTGACCCCTAGCTTGTCCAGATCCACTAGCATTATTCTCGGCATTCGCTTGTGTTGCCCGCTCAGTAGCGATAGCGACATCGACACTTTCTTTGATCATTCGCCGAATGGCAGCTTGAGTCAAAGGTGCAGACTTTGGAGGCATGATTCTGTTACATCACACAGAAAACAACTTGATAAGCATTTATAACATGATATACTCATAACATGGTATAAAGACAAATCAATCACAACGACAGTCACACAACATCAAGTAGTAATCAAAATATAGTCATTCATTATTCATCACAGAAGAGTTAATACATAGTTGCATTGTTTCATGAAATGATACAAATCGTTACAACCAATAGCATCAAGTCTACTAACTGAGGATTTAGTTTAGTGATTACACAATAAAAACACTACTAATGAAACTAAACTACTAAGAGTCACAAAGGGATCCCCGCGGCTTAGATGATGGACTTTCCTCATCTTCAACCGGAACATCGATAGCCTCATTCGGTCTTTCTTCAAACATAATTCCCCTATGAATCATCTCTTGATAGAACTCATAAGCTTAAACTCTATTCCAATAGAGATCTCTCTTGACCCGTTTGTTCTGTATATGAAGAAGTGTGTTGCTTGACCTTGCGTCTTCCAGTTCTTTCTTCAACTTCTTACACTCAGCTCTTTCTTCAGCATTACCAAGCTTTCTAACCAGATTCTCCATTGCAGCCGTTCCTTCTTCCACACTAGATCGCACTTCATTACCCAAATCCAAAATCAGCTTACCATAATACTTATCCTTTGCCTTCCCCTTCTTTTTCATCTTACCCCCTTACTTTTTGTTTGACCAATGCTTGGTCGCTTCTCAAGGTACACCGACATATTAGTTCGTCTTTAAGAAAGTTCTAGGGAAGTCTATTGTTCACCAAAAATAGTAGAGTAAATGTCCTTTGCCTCATGGAGACCGAGCCAAACAAACCTCATGTCCTATCATTTGAAGAAGCTGCAGTAGACTGTAGCTCATACCTAGCAACTCATGGATAATCACTAGCAGGAATAGTTCTATACTCAGGCTTAATGTATCATCACCTCAATCACATCTTCAGGCTTCTGATCAGATGTCGGTGACGGTGGGTTAAGTGGATCCGCTCTTCCATAAGGAACGTCAACTTCGGCTCATTCCTCATCATCTTCGTCATCTATATCCATATCTTCTTCTTTTTGAGGTTCTTCTTCTTCTTCAAATTCTTCGTCTTTCGGGTCCTCGTCTTCATCCACTAAGACAGGCTCAGGAATAACAGGAACAACATCAGGTTGATTCGGCTCAACTATGGGTAAATCATCCACATGATCAGGAGGAATTACGTTTGCCATTATAATCTAGAAATATCATATAATACTTAATCAATAGTGTTCCAATAAGAATACTATTATCCAAAATAACAGTTCACTTAAATGCGCAACAAACAAAAATTTACAATTTGTGGTGTTCTCGTTCAATATATATCTAAAATATACTACAAACATATATAATAATAATTATTATATAATCACATAACAATCTATGCATACAACACATGCATAAATATATCAGTACATAACAATTTATGCATACAACACATGCATAAACATTCCTTCTCTTTCTATATGTAACCAATGGCAACAAGGAGTCTTGGCATGCGTGTAGAAGTGTTATAGTTTAGGTCTTCAAAAACTCGACCTAGTTCTATATAACCTTAAGCTCTTGATACCACTATGTAACACCCCCATTTTAGGATTGCGCAGCGGAAATTATAATGGGTGTTACTAAATAGCACAATACACCAAGATAATAGAAAATGACTTAAATGAGTCGTTTTACAAACATGTGTTCCATTATTTAATCATAGAAAATGCGTTTAGGTCCCCACATGAATCATAACCACAACCATTACCACATTTGAAAGACAATTGTTTCAAATTAAATACATTGTTTTAAAACACATTAAGACATTGTTTTTGAAAGATAAGAAACATACAAGTAGTCTTCCACCAAATTATCACTTGCATGACACCACCACGCTATCATTGCCTTCATCCTTGGTTACCTGGGATAAAACATGTTTAAAACGTCAACAAAATTGTTGAGTGAAATTCATAGAGTTTAAAATAATCAATAAGTAATAATCTTTGAACACATAATTAGTTCTCGGGAAAACAATGCAACAAATACAATGTATAACATCTCTTTTCTTTCACTCAGTAAGCTTATGACACCGAGTGTTAACAATACATATATCCTTTCATATGTCAATTTGCCCCCAGAACAATGTATTAATGTCATATACCTACTACTTCTAAATACAAAACGTCCATTTGACAGGGTGTTCACAAGGATTCAGACCCCGGACGGGGTTGTCAAACCCAATAGATGTATTTAATACATTATTGTTCACCTCGTAAGGCAATTAACGATTCATGAAATAAGGGACTTCGACAATAGCTACTTATGCGGAAACATTCTCATAATCGGGTCCAGCATACAATAAAATCATATGTGTTCGATTTATAAAAAAAAAAACATGTATCCCCTCGCGGGTTTATAAAACAATCAAAAGATTTAAAAAGCGAGGCTATGAACTCACCTTAAACAAAAGAATCCAATTCAATCAAATCAACAAGTGCAAATAACTTTACGTCTCAACCGCGACCTATATAATACATATATAGTGGTACGTGACTAAAAGTAAAATAATTCATACAATGAATACTTGCATATATATTTATATAACTATTACGTATATACAATCCTATACTACAATCTCCAAGTGTGACGCAAAATATTTTACTTTGACGCACCCACAAATGTACAACAATTACAATTGCGTTATGCTTCGTTTACCATAAAGTTTCTATTTTTAGAAAGTTATCGAAAGTAAGGATAATATAATCCAAACTTCATATTTCATCATTAATTAACTAACATTACGAACCCTTTGCTCATTATAAACCATATTCAAAAGTATACGCAAGTTTGACTTTCAAAAGTCAAACTTCATAGTTGACTTTTTATACCAAAAACTACCAATCTTAATTTGGCCGTAAAATCTTCGTTATTAAGAGTTACGGGGCGAGCCACCTAGCGAAACGTAGCTAAAGGCGAACTCTATCACTTTTCATTATCAAAAATAACTTTCAAAAATTTCTCGACTCGCTACGGGGTGGTAAAAATTTCTAGTCAAACTTGACAAGTACAAAACCCCTTAAAACATCATTTTTGACTTCAAACAACCATCAAAACATGTTTAACTAGCCTATTTATATATACTAAAACCATCAAACTTCAATTAATAATCAAATATACTTTTAATAATCTCGCACTTGAATCCTATAGCACATAATATATAATACGCAGTATCATCAAATTAATCACACAAGAATGGAACTAGAATACTTACAAAGCTATAAGAAAATTTTGTTTTGGTTTCCCCTTGTGGTTCAAGTTCGGACGCAACCCAACAACCAAAACCAAAACCTTTTCAACTAAACCCACTTGCAAATAACACTAATCTAACCTCAATAAACCTTCCTTTTAGATCAAAACTCTAAGAACTCAACCAAATTTCTATTTCATAAAATACCCATTGCATGTGTAATATTTTTAGTGGGATGTGTTGGTCTTGATGAGAGGATTAAGAAATATAATCGGATTGTATTGCATGTCAGAAAATTAAAGTGTTTGGTGTGTGTGTGTGTGGCCGGTCATGGAGGAGCAAAGGAGAAGACAAGGTAAGTTTTTTTTTTGTAAAGTGATAAATGAAAGTATAAGTCTTCCTTATATAGGATGATAGTTTGGCCATTTGACACAAATAGCCCCTCTTTCCTTATTAGTCCCTCAATTTTAGTACAAAGGTGGTTTCTTTTGTTTTATAGTTGGCCAAAGACTCAGGTCACACCACATCCGTAAATATTTTTATTCCGCCCAACTAAATTTATTTTAAAACATTTAATAAAATGTTAAATCACGTAAACCTCAATTCTTGACACGCTTTTTACAAAAACACGGGGAATAGCCATAAAATACAAAAATAAAATAATCACGCTCTCGGAGCAAAATATAATTTTTTCTAACTTTCTTAGATGCTAAAAACAAATAGAAACTCAATCATGGCTTGTAATTTCCCAATAAATGGAAATTTTCACCAAATCTTATATAGCATAAACGACTAAAATCAATTATGTAGTAAAATAATTAACATAGCTCGGGATAAACGTTGACCTGAAACTCGGGTTGTTACATAATCTATATGGTAACATGTAACTAATTCGCTCAATTGCTCGGTCATGACGAGTATTCTATCATAGGCTTGGCAAGGATACACATCTCCACCACTAGAGCTAAGGAGTAACAAGTTTATAAAGGCAAATTGGGTTTATTTTTATAAGGCTTAAAGGGGTTTAAATCACTCTTTCTAATCTCTATCGATACCAATATTCCAGAAAAGGTGAAAAATACCATACATACACACCCATAATGATGGGATAGACACATATGACTGCATTCAAACCTTAACTCGAATAAGCTAAAGAATAGGACTAGTAGTGATATAGGGTATGGATCTTTTAATCCTTTTTCGAAAAGTAATAAACCAACAAGGCAAACAAAATCACACATACATGGCCATAACGATGGAATAGACACATGTGATTGCTCGCATCCTCATTCGAGTAAGACCTAAGGATAGAGATTAGGAAATGGAAATGATTGTTGTTAAATAAAAATTACAAAACAAATAGACTAAGTCCAAACAAATAAGACACAAGTTGCTAGATACTTTCCCGACCGTTCCCATGATAAAGACTCATAAATATTTACACAAACGTCTTTGTCATAGATCAACAACCTAAGTTGGCATTCCCGTAATGGTCAACTTTCCAATAATCCATACTATACATACTTTTACAAAGACAAGTGGCGATATCTACCTCTTTATACAAAACTTTACATCGTTGATTTATAACCACGTGTCAACGAATAATTGATCCTTCTTGTAATACCATCGGTTTAAGCTTTAATGAACCGACTATCTTTAGAATTTCATCCTCCTTTTTGCATCAACTTTCTAATTTTTTGATTTTTTTTAAACATACTAAACAACGAATCTCGGTGTAATTTCACCATATTCACGATCATAATAGCTTTCGGATAATTTCTTTCATAATTCTTCATTTTTCGGACGTACCAATAATTGTGATGGTAGTAAAAATACATGAGTTTGACTACTTTTTACATTCCCAATTGCAATGTGCAATTTTTCCCAACCATATCAGAGATAAAAATGACACAAAACACAAGAAATACATACTTTACACTTAAAGCAACTAGCAACTAATAAATGGACTTAATCTAAGAGGGTAGGCTAAGGTGTAAAGGTGTAACGAAACAAATAGTTGGTGTTATCCTAAAGGATTGGCTCTACTAGTTTTTTTAGGGGTATCTTACTCTTAAAATAAGAGTAAACAAAGGGTTTATACGGGGGTTAACTAACCAATGTAGTTAGTTAATAATTCAACATATATAGGTTTTTTGGGTGTAATCCTAGAAATTTACCAATTTAAACAAGTTACTCCATCTAAATCCATAGTACTCATTATTCTGGTCTCGAATAGATATACCAAGCCAAGTTCTAAAGTCTAAAACATCATCGGCACACTCAAATTTTTATGGAATTTAGGTAAATATTCAAAAACGGATAAGGTTGAATCCTCACAATATCTAACAAGGGTTATGTGTGCGGGCTATGTAACAAGTAATTTCATAAAAGTATGCTTGAAAAAATTTAAATCTAAGCATATTTTAAGCATTTTAATGTGAAAAATAGGACAAGTAACGTTCTAATTCCCATCCCCCTACTTAAATTATACAACGTCCTCTTTGTATAGATAAAACATTAAAATCGGGAAATAAAAGAATTAGAACGAGAAACTCCCCTGATATTTACTCGGTATTTTCTCCATGTTGATTTCATGAGCAAGAATTCCATATTATCGATACTTCACCAACGTTGTCGATTTCTTTCCAGCGAGGTCTTGTGCAAAATATAGGAAAACCATGCAATCCTATCTCGGGTATCCTATAGTTATTAAAAAAATGAACTGTATAGGAGACCAATACGTCATATCCAAAAACATGGATACGCCGTATGGAGAAACCTGTAAAAAGTATCTATACGGGTTAGTCTGCCAAATACGTCGTATCATATAATGAATACGCCGTATTGAAAGAACTGGCAATAATGTTTTAAATATGCAAAAATAAAGTACTGATAATGTCCAGATATTTAATACGCCATATGGTATGGAGCGGATATGCCATATTGATGTCTTGGAAGACAAACTCGATAAAAATAAATAAAAAACTGTTCGGGTTGTCTCCCGGGAAACACTTTTCTTTTTAGCGAAGTCTTTAAGTTAGACTTTTTTTCCTCAGCTTCCTTTTATTCGGCTCTTGTCACCACCCATCCTTCATCCATGCTACGAGAGATCTCTTGGTATGCGTGGCATGTATCTTCATTGGTCCTTATCAAATCATAGTATTCACATTCCTTTATAGCAACATACTTTTCATCTTTTCCAAATGAATACTTGATCATCTCAAATCTTCTAATCTTGCAAACCGGCTTATCATGAGCGGTATCACATCGTCTTTTATTGTGTTGGTCCTCCTTATCCTGAACATCACTATTGTTGCTTGCTTTACCGTTCCTACCAAATATACGATTAACATCAAGATAAGGATCACAAGTAGTAATGAAGTTTGCATATGGCCCTCGTATGTTATCCCTCCAATTAGCAAATGGAGAGCATTCATGATCGTTTACTTTCTACTCATAATCTAATAATTCATAATCGAGTTCGTGGAAATTTCTGAAAGTTCTTTTTAACCATGCACAAAAATTTATAAGACTTTGACTTGCATCACCCCATGATTTTTCATAAATGGATTTTTGCTTTAACGCTTCTTCTTTAAAATTGTTGTCCATCAAATCATTATACCATTCATGATTTTGAAAGTATGTCAGATAACCAACTCGAACCATTCCTGATAATTCTCTACCAATATAGAATCCATCTTCATTCAAATTGCATGTGGACCACTTAGTTTTCCCATCCTTGATATGGAAAGGTTCGCAAATATGATCACATATCTCATATGGTACTCCATCCTCGGACCATGGTTCATCAACTTCATTATTCAATTTGTTCTCATAATCTTCATATGTTTCGGTTCTTCGAATATCATGAGTAAGTAATTTTGGATCAACCTTAAAAAGGTAATTAAACTCACTAAATTTTACGCATAACGGTGTTTCATAGTCAAATAAGTTGGTTTTGATCCTAAATACTTTAGTGATTTCGTGTTTATCATTATTATTTTCATCTTTAAGATTTGAATCCTCCTTGTTGCTAAGCACTACCTCATCATCATCTCGTATCCAGTAAATCCATAATGCGTTCTTGGTATACCAATCCATATCCAAATGGTTGTAAAATTTTGAGGTAAACCATTCAACGAAAACTAAGTTAGATAGGTTATATTCCATATCAACTTCATGTGCGTATGTGTCTCTTTGTTTCTTAATCTTCAAGTATTCTTCGAATTGCAGCTTATAACTTCTGATCAACCATGTACCAATTACCCATTTCTTGACATTTTTATTCATTCTCTTATGATTCTCATATTTAAGGTACAACTACTGTTCCACAGATACATCAATAAGCCTCACCAGTCTTTTATTAATGAAGATCATAACTTCAGCATAAATCTTTTTGCACTCTTTGTAACTCATTTTCTATTCATATTACCTGAGATCATTATGTGTTGGGTTACTGGTTCGTTTTTCTTCACATGGGGTGTGTTTAGGAATTTTAATTTCATAAGTAAACAAGTTGTCATTGATTCCGCTTAATCTGTGAAATTCGTTGAAGATCATCCCTAGTTGTGTGTCATAAGTGAACAAATCATTATCGATCTTGAGTAGTCCAAGTTGTTTTAACTCTTCCTTAATCACCTTTGTCATTGTTACTGAAAATAATCATAAAATCATCAGAAGAACCAGTTTGGAAAAAGGCATATATAGAAATTTAAGATCGAAGTTCGAATATGAAAAACTTCTTCCAGCTGTTGTATTAGATGATCGATACGCTGTATTCAATGAATTTGAATATGCCGTATCAATCTGTTGAATGAATACCTTGTATTGGGTAAGAAAGATAGATACGTCGTATCCAATTAAGGTTAATACGCCGTATCAGGTTATCGACCAGAACAGTGTATAGAAAACAATTAAACAAACAAAATAAACACACAAACAAATATACAAGCAAACAATTAAAACAAATATACAGAATTTTACATTAATCTAAATTACACTAATTCTAGGGATTAAGTTAATCTAAAATTAAAAACCAAAATATTAAATAAAAATAATGATTTACAATTTCACTCCCCGGCAACGGCGCCAAAAACTTGATGTGTCATTTTGTGTAGGTAATTTATTTATTCAAGTTTTACATTTATATTTTGCCGACTTTACCTAAAAAAACACTTTAGCGGGCAGTGTACCCACTTAGATGTAGTTTCATTGGTAAGTAAGGTGTTGATCACTAAGATTGAGAACGAAATCTTTTATTCTATCAATATTTTGGTTAACTAAACTAAGTTAATTTAAACTATGTTAATTCTATTTTATGTTAAACCTATTCTAAACCTATGTTAATCCTAATTCTAACAGATAAGGGGGTTTTCAATTTGAGAGATTGACACAGGTTTTGTGGTAACTTAGATCAATTTAAAACATAATAACACACGCAAGCAGATAGACAAAAGATAGAAGAGTAGTCTAGCCAAATAATAGAATACTGTATTAACCATGATTAATCCAATTAAAATGTTGGTTTGTTTATTTAGTACAATGAGTGCTTATCTCGAGGCGGCAAATCATTCCAACATTTAGGCGGGACTTCTTCCTAAAAGCTAGACACGTAGAATTCTGTCATAATTAAACACATCCGCAAAAAGCATCCTATTTGCTAATTATAATCTATCTTAGGAGATTAATAATGGTGTTCTTATAAAACCTTAGCTCATCGGGACTTTACCCACTTACTGCTTAACGGCTCTTTATATACTAGTAGTCCACTATTCGAGTCCTTACTAATCGAATAAGAATGTACTCATTGATCCTAGGGTCACTTGCTGGTCCAACTAAGCTCACTACTCTAAAGGAAAAGATAGGTCAATATTTGTGATCCTATGATTCTAGATATATAAATTACGGATATAGAAAGCCATCCTGGCATCTAGCTAGGGAGATATTTTGCAATCCTAGATCCAGTTGAATGATGGGTCAGATACTTAAGCACGTAAACAAGTATAAATTGATAAACATAAACAAGCAATCAACAATAAATTAAGCAGTCGATATAAACAAACCAAACATTAAAATCTTCATAATCATGGCTAATACCCAAGGGTATTAGCCCTTAATCATTATGATTAATAAAAAAGTAATAATTCAACTAAAGTAAACTAACCGAGTTAAACGAATGATACCAAAAATCAAACAATTACTATAGTATAAAAGATTACAAGGTGTTTCCTATAGAATTAATAGCTTTTCTTGACCTCTTCTGCTCTTCTTGTCTTCTGAAAATTGACTTTTGTAGTTAAGGTATCAAAAATATGATCAAGCACACCTAAAACTTGTTTTTAGGCCTTCTATTTATAGTTTCTGGAATTTGGTCGATATGACGTATCGATTCAGGTGAATACAGTGTATCGGGGGTTTCTTTGAGTAGGGACCACGTTTGATATCTTCCAGAATATTTTATTACTATATCTTGAATATGGCCTATAGATGTCATTTGGATACGGCATATTGGACTTTGATTCATCGTGGTTTCTTGTGAAGTATAGGCACAGATACGCTATATCTTCCTTGATGGATACGGTGTATTGGATGTCAGAACAGTTTCTTTATATTTCTTCGTTTAAGCTCCATATTACGTGCCTTTTCGCCAATCTTCACAAAGTACTCCATAATTACTGCAATATCGAATATAAACGACTAAGTACCAATTCTTTCAATAATTATACAAAATGGGTAATTTACATGGGATCATTGATACTATTAAAAGTGATGTTATTTGATGTCATCAGGCATGCTTTTGATTACGTATATAATCCATCCACTAATCTGTATAAAATCCTTTCAGAACCAGATTACGTGAATGATGATTCTAATTTTTATGGATGTACTGGATTGAGGTTGGCATTTGATCCTACAAAATCACCTTACTACAAAGTGGTGCGTGTTGGACGCATATGTTTTGACATTGTTATACAAATTTACTATTTAGAGAAAGGCAATTGGAGCCTGTGTAATGAGCGATTTAACTACTTCTTTTTTTTACATTTTGACCGTGCAATGTATTGGAATAATGCCTTACATTGGCTAGAAACCAAGAATAGCCAGCTTACGCATTACAAGCTAAACAGAAAATACCACGATCATCCAATTATAACAATCATACAAATCCCTCAAATGATAATAACCATACAAATACCTCATATGTTTCATCTGGAAGGGAAATTGTTTGATTCGCGTGGGTGTTTGCTTTTTGTTCTTAGAGATGATTTTCATTCTAGCGAGTTTACTATCTATGAGATAATGAAAGGGAGTTCTGTTTGGTCGGTTAGGTACCATGTTGATACCGATGACTTTATGACTCCCCTTCCTGAAGGATGGTCGATTCGGTCCACTGTTTGGAGCATTGTTTTGGGAGAAATGGAAGATGATTCTTTTTTGGTGATCAACTTGTCTAGAAAGGTTGTAGAATACAATCTAATATCAAAGAATCTGCATGATATGTATGATATGGGATCTAATTAAGTTACTGATGTTTACTATGACAGGTTCATTCCGCCTTTTGCAATGTATGATATGCGAGCTAAACAAGTTCATCATAAGGTTCATCAATTTATTCCGTCATATGCAAGTGTTTGATTATCCTTCTTTGTAGAATGTTTCTTTGAATTTATTGTTAGAATGGCTCACTAAGTATTTAGGAACTGTCCAAAGCCTCTTCCAGACAACATGATGAAGTAATTTGTTGTAATGAGTTTATATTTTCAAGTTAATTTGATTAATACTTGTTATCAAACATGATAATCCATAAACAAAATACACATTGTATTCATATTAATCCAGGGTTAACAACCATCATCGGTTAAATGTAAATGGCTAGAATAAAGTAATTTAGCCAGGAGAAAAATTTCCCTCACCATGCCAAAGGAATAATGTAATT
This sequence comes from Tanacetum coccineum, assembly GCA_026074375.1. Classification (NCBI taxonomy): domain Eukaryota; kingdom Viridiplantae; phylum Streptophyta; class Magnoliopsida; order Asterales; family Asteraceae; genus Tanacetum; species Tanacetum coccineum. The sequence goes on along the minus strand of BQNB010090585.1, from coordinate 1,443 downwards.
CAGCGGTAAGGAGAAAATAAATCCGCCTCAGGGACCAACCGCGCAATAGAAAAATGACAAAATAAAGGTACAGTGATAGTTACTATGCTGCTGATGAAGCAGTCAGGGACCAACGATGCAGCATAAAATAATAGTGAAAAGACGATTGTGCCCTTCAACAGAAGGGCGATATAGCAAGGATAACGACGGAGATAACCGTCGTTACCCATAACGGAGCTCCAAAGACCAAACAGGTAACTATAGTGTCAAATAGGGACCCGTATGAAAGTCCCTGTTATCTGGGGACGAAACAGGCAAACGGGATCAAGTATGGGGACCAATGGTGTAATTTACCCTAATAAAAAAGATATAAAGTTCATTTTTGGGTTTTAAACTCAAAAAGCTATTAGTCCCCTCAAAAAAGCCTATCCAAACACCTTTTATGAAGAAAAAGTAAAAGATGTTAGGATAAGCTTACGCACAAAAGGTTACTTACTCTAAAAATACCATGGATTAAAGCTTGATTTAAGTTCATTTGGATACCAAACATTACTAGGATACCGGGGGACTCATCGCCACCTTTCATCTACATATCATCTAACGATGTAAATTATATCCGTGATTTTACACTGTAGGGATATTTTGGTCATTTTGCGTCGAGTATATAATCCTTTTCTTTTTACTTTTGTCTCATTCAACACACAGATGAGTGTGTCTTGATTCGTTCCCTTCGTCTCTTCTAGTTTCTCTCTCTATAACTACTATTTTCCATCGATCGTTTCCTTCTATCGATCGCTCTATTTTTTTCCACTTGATCGATCTATCAACTGTTTCTTTGATTTGTTTATATCAGGTTATTTTCGTTATCTGTTTTTTTAATCGAATACGCTTAATTATACGAATTATTTTTGATGTTAATAAGCTTATGATTTAGTTTCAGCTAATTTTAATTGTTCTGAATTATAAGCTAATTTGTTAGCTTTTGGTCTGTCTGATAATGTTCTTACTTTTCTTACCGAAGAGATTGTTGCTTACGAACAAGATAGTGATCAAACTCAAGCTGTTAATAGTAAGTATTTTTATCTAATAAGTTACATTTCAGTTTTGTTAGAGTTAATAAGCTTTTTTATTAGCTTTTGTTTTATGCTTATGAATAAGTTGTATTTGTATGATATAAGTTGAATTAAGTTATGATTGTCAATAAGGAGTTGTATGTAGCTTTATGTTAAAATGTTTGTTTTTTGTGTTTTTTTGTTTGATGTATCATATATGATATATCATAAATTATATGCCGTATAGTATATGATATATGATATATCATATATGATGTTTCTTTTTCATGTGCATATCATATATGATATTTATGTTTCATATGCTTATTATATATGATATCATATATGGTATTTGGTTGAGGGATCTGAGGTTTCTATTATCAAGGTGAATACATTTGTTTATGAAGAAACT
>BQNB010090584.1:0-27105 GCA_026074375.1 Tanacetum coccineum | reverse complement strand
CTCACCTTGGGGAGCTCCGGTCTTGTTTGTCAAGAAGAAGGACGGATCCTTCCGGATGTGCATAGATTACCAGGAATTGAATAAGCTGACGGTTGAAAATGATGAATAAGCTTTATTAGTGACGGATTTGATGTTTCAGTAGTTTTGGCGCCAAAATGTTCAAAATGACCCATTAATAACCTTGTAATTGACGGTTGAAAATTGATAAAATCTATATCGGATTGTGTAGAATAACACTACGAATCAATTAGTCGGTTTAGAGTTATATAATTTCCTGAAATTTAGATGAGAATTAAAGATTTTAGTGTTTTTTTAATATTGGAAAAAATGGCAGAAATTTGCTAGAAGAGAGTCTATCTTTGATTTTAAATGTCGTATACTTACCTACACTTGCCGCTAGATTAACAACGGTTTCATATTCTAATAACTTCCAGAATCTTGTATCTGTGACGTTAATAGTAGGGGTGAGTATGGTGCGGATCGGTGCGAATTCTGGCAAAAACCACATCGCATCAGCAATTGCGGATTTTATAAAAGTATAAACCGCACCATGTGGATCCTGCGGTTTTGGTTTTGCGGTTTTTAAATGCGGATTTTCGGGTTTTAACCGCACCACACCACATATGACCATTTTTTAATTTTGGGCTTGAACCCAATAAAAATTTTGGGCTTGAACCAAATAGTAATTTTGGGCTTAATGTAAATACACTATTATAATTATATCCATGTGAGATAAAACTGAAAATATAAACACTTAATTAGTAAAACGAAATATATAAAACTGATAAAACTGTAAATACACCGCATCCGCACCACACCCCTAAATATACTTTATATTTTTAAGCCCAAAAAAAGCCCGCCTTTTTAAAAGCCATGTGTTTCAATTTTTGAGAGATAATTAGTAAAAATTTGAATTTTTTTATTAAAATTATTATTTATAGCAATTGTGGTGCGGTTCGGGTATAGCGGTGCGGATTTACGGGTAAAACCGAAACCGCACCGCAAATTCGGTTTTTCTTATTTTTAGAAACCGATCCACCGGTTTTGTCGTGGTGCGGTTTTTGCGGTTTTGTTGTGATTTGCGGTGCGGTTTCTGCTCACCCCTAAGTCTTAAAGTGCGCAAGTTACTCGTAATCATAAATCATCAATGTATATATGCATCAACATCTCTCGACTTCTCAAGTCTGTATCAACACAGACATTTGTTTACACCTGACGTAAATCACGTAAGGTATGTACAAACATTAAACTTGTAGGATGATCAAAGAAACAATTTTTGTCTTAAACTTTATGTTCTTATAAATGTAACAAAACAAATTTTCAAAAATTAATAAGACAAATTATTTTCAAATTATAAAGAAATGTTTTATTTAAAAATTATTTCAAAATTCAAATCTAACAATTTTCCTCCCTAAAACATGTCCTAACTTCACCTAAAAAAAATTCACCACAAAAAGACAAAAACAAAAGCGTCTGTCGAGACGTCCACCTTAAATATAGGACGACACCCTAATATTTTGTGACTTTTTTACCACTACGATTTTTAACCACCTTGTTAGCATTGAATGGTAAAATAGTCATTGCATATGAACACAATATACACATGTCGAAATTAGAAAGTTATGTAGTTTAAAAAAATATCATGATTGATACACTAATTAACTATCATATATGACATACACTAATAATTCATATATGACATAAACAATCATATATGATTTAACATTAATATCATATGTGATTTAACATTAATATCTTTTATGATTTACAGTAAATCTCAATTTCATATATGATTCTCATGCAAGTTTCATGAGAAAAAGGTCGAAAAAATGTGATAAAAAGAAATTTTTTTTTTGTCGACAGATATATCAACGTGACGAAACGTGAAAAAAAACGTGGAAAAAAAGTGAAAAAAAACCGTCTGAAAAAAATGTTGAAAAAGTGAAAAAAATGGTGAAAAAAAGTGAAAAAAATGATTTTTTTTTGTCGAAAGTATATCAAAGTGGATATTATAGGAAGATAATTAAATGATCATCGTGATGGTATATTTTTTTTTCGCTTGACGATTAACGGTTTGAGAGATATTAAGATTTGAAAAAAAAGGATGAAAATAATTTTTGATTTAATCCTATCCATTAGATTAAGATGAAGATGAAGGGTAGAGATTGGTCCCCTGGTATCCACAAAAAACTTTGTATCCAAATGAACCTAAATCAACAATTAGGGGTGAGCATGGTGCGGATCGGTGCGGATTCTGGCAAAAACCACACCGCATCCGCAATTGCGGATTCTATAAAAGTATAAACCGCACCATGCGGATCCTGCGGTTTCGGTTTTGCGGTTTTGCGGTTTTCAAATGCGAATTTTCGGGTTTTAACCGCACCACACCATATATGACCAAATTTTTTAATTTTGGGCTTGAACCCAATAAATTTTTTTGGCTTGAACCAAATAGTAATTTTTGGCTTAATGTAAATACACTATTATAATTATATTCATGTGAGATAAAACTGAAAATATAAACACTTAATTAGTAAAACGAAATATATAAAACTGATAAAACTGTAAATACATCGCATCCGCACCACACCCCTAAATCTACTTTATATTTTTAAGCCCAAAGAAAGCCCGCCTTTTTAAAAGCCATGTGTTTCAATATTTGAGAGATAATTAGTAAAAATTTGAATTTTTTTATTAAAATTATTATTTATAGCAATTGTGGTGCGGTTCGGATATAGCGGTGCGGATTTACGGGTAAAACCGAAACCGCACCGCAAATTTGGTTTTTCTTATTTTTAGAAACCGATCCAACGGTTTTGTCGTGGTGCGGTTTTTGCGGTTTTGGTGCGGTTTGCGGTGCGGTTTCTGCTCACCCCTAAGTCGTAAAGTGCGTAAGTTACTCGTAATCATAAATCATCAATGTATATATGCATCAACATCTCTCGACTTCTCAAGTTTGTATCAAAACAGACATTTGTTTACACCTGACGTAAATCACGTAAGGTATGTACAAACAAACATTAAACTTGTAGGGTGATCAAAGAAACAATTTTTGCCTTAAACTTTACATTCTTATAAATGTAACAAAATAATTTTTCAAAAATTAATAAGATAAATTATTTTCAAATTATAAAGAAATGTTTTATTTAAAAATTATTTTAAAATTCAAATATTGCCATTTTCCTCCCTAAAACATGTCCTAACTTCACCAAAAAAAAATTCACCACAAAAAGACAAAAAACAAAAGCGTCTGTCGGGACGTCCACCTTAAATATAAGACGACACCCTAATATTTTATGACTTTTTTACCACTACGATTTTTAACCACCTTGTTAGCATTGAATGGTAAAATAGTCATTGCATATGAACACAATATACACATGTCGAAATTAGAAAGTTATGTAGTTTAAAAAAAACTATAAAAAACAACAAAAAATGAGTAAGTTGGGTAATTTTTTTTGTTATTTTCGGTATATAAAAGCGAAATTTTCTAACTTTTATAAGTTATAAATGTGAATTGTGAAGTCAAAAGTGAACAATTACTATACTACACATTTTAGAATCTAAACGACGGCGTTTTTTGACCATGTCCACTATTCATCTTAAGCACTGTAGCCACAGTGCTACAGTAGCTACAGTGCTGGGCAAAAAAGAAGCCCAAAAAATTTAGCCCAAAAATTTGGGCCGGCCCAATTAGTTTTTTTTTTTTTTATTTGACGGCACAAAATATGGAGGAAAAAAATGCTACAAAAGTATCGACGCATTCAGATAAAAAAATATCCGCGTTAACATTTCCGAATTGACTATACTGAAAATATAAACCCGCACTATTAAATATGAAGGTCAAAAAAAGCCAAAAAAATTGGGCCGGCCCAATTAGTTTTTTTTTTTTTTTTAATTTTTGTTGGCACAAAATAGGGAAGAAAAAAATGTTACAAAAGTACCGACGCATTCAGATAAAAAAATACCCGCGGTAACATTTCCGAATTGACTATACTGAAAAAGTAAACCCGCACTATTAAACATGAGACCGACAAAATAAACTCGCACAAAATTAAAGAAAAAAAAGAATTAATGACACGCAACAATGCGCGAAAAATTAGCGCCCCGCGGTAACGTGCAGGAAAAAATAAACTTACACTATTAAACATAAAAAAACGCGCGAAAAAACAAATAAAAATAAATAAATAACACATTTCACAAGTAAAACTACGTCGTTTTGGCTCTGCTACAATGCTTAAAATGAACAGTGCTACGGTAGCACTACAAAACCCCGGTCCAATGGGCTCGGTTACTGTTCATCGGCAAAAAAAAAACAAAAATTTTACAAGAAGTACTCTCATCTTTAACTATTTACGATTTTCTATCGGCCTGGGCAAAAAAAAAAAAACGCGCGATTGTCATTTATATAAGAACAAAAACAAACTATTAGACATGAGACAAAAAAATAAACCAAAAAAAAAAAAATTAATGCCCCACAACAACGCGCGAAAAATTAACGCCCGCAGCAACGCGCGGTTAATCTTGCTTGTTAGATACATGTGGGTTTGTAATTTTGTATAAGAAATAGTTCATAATCTTTAGCGGGCCAATCATACAATAAACCATTAGACAATGTAGCTCAGTGGGCCCAAAGCCGAATCAACACTAGTTAGTAGTTACAAATTTACAACTACCTGTTCCTAACTTTCATCGTAAAATCCCTAAATTTACAAACCCTAAAAAAAGTTTCTCAAAATTAAAATGTCGTCAGATTACATACCTTTTGAAATCCAATCAGAAATCATGAAAAGGCTTCCTTTGAAATCACTTGTTCAATTCCGATCCGTTTCCAAACAATGGAAGTCTTTTATCGATTGCCCTGAATTTATAAAAAACTACCACATTAATCACCCAAACCCGAAGCATCATTTACTTGTACGGTACAATCATGTCCCAACATATACCTCCATTATCGATGACAACACTTTCCCCCAACAAAAGTTTCCCCTAACCCCTCCCGAGCCCCTTAACTTACTAAGAAACGCATTTGTACTCGGTTCTGTTGACGGGTTGTTATGTTTTTGGGGCTGGAACAAAAATATAGAATTAGAACCACTGGTTGTTCTTTGGAATCCTAGTCTTAGGAAATGTGTTGGTATCGTTATCCCTAATGTATTGCGTTCAAAGGTCGGATATACTCGTATTGGTTTTGGGGTTTGTCATGATACTAATGACCCTAAGCTTGTCAAGATTAATGTTGTTGAAACCCCAAGTAGATGTTGGGAGGTCCAGGTCTTTACATTAAGCTCACGTGTTTGGAAAACTGTGTTTACAGGTGTGCCTTTTACATCGTGCCATTTGTTTTTGGATCATGTTTTTATAGAGAGGATTATCTACTGGCTTAGCCATGGTAGTTTTATTTCGTTTGATTTGAAAAGTGAGAAGTTTGTTGAAGTGTGTATTCCAGAGATATCGGTACATACTTATGATTTATGCTTGGCGAAGGTGAATGAGTCGCTTGGTTTGCTTGAGTTTTATTCAGAGGGTGGGTTGTCAGTTTGCGGTGTGTGGATGAAGAAAGATGGTGTTAATCAACCGTTTACAAAGATATATACTGTTAAGGTTGAGGGTAAGTCGGTGTTTTCATATAGAGTATTGGGGTTTAGGAACAATGGTGAAGTTTTACTTCACTTGGATGATGATGATGATTCTAGAGGGTTTCCAATTGAAGTTTATGAACCCTCGTCAGGATGTATTAATAGTGTTGGGATTAGTGGAGAGTCTCATACGTTCTCTGTGGGGTCGTACATGGAAACACTACTTTTGCTTGATCAGTCAAATTCTATCATTCATTGATAGCGAAGATATTCAAGGTGTTAGGATCAAGCTGCAGCTATCACATTCGGTCAAATTCTATAATCTTTTTGTTGTAGTTTCCAATATTAGTGACTGTTACTGGTGATGAATTTCATATAATTTGCCGGTCAATAAGATGTATTTAGTTAGTATTTGGATATGTAAACTCCCCTTATGCATAAGTTTAGCTGTAATGTACCAAATCTATTGTCTAGCTACAGTGTCATGTAAGAATATACCCTGTATAGCACGGACTACAAATAGCAACTAGTAATGTTGACCATCTGTAAGTCGCAGCTGTAGAGTCATGTAAGAGTCTACCCTGTATAGCACGGACTACAGATAGCAACTAGTAATGTTGACCATCTGTAAGTAGCAGCTGTAGAGTCATGTAAGAGTCTACCCTGTATAGCACGGACTACAGATAGCAACTAGTAATGTTGACCCCTCTGTCAGTAGCACCTGCAAACCAGCACTTTGTGGGAATAAATATCCATGTTATGCCAAGCTGTAAACCAGCACTTGATGTGAGCGAAAATGGCCCTGTTATGCCAAGCAAACACTACACGTTAATTCAATGCTGTTCTCTAGCCTCACTAGATTCTGTATAAGTATAGGCCGAACTTCTTAGTTCGAGGTATTATGGTAGTTAAAGGCAAAAGGTGCAACTCAGTGGAATAGCCCTATGCCTGTGTTGCAATATCCTTGTAAAAAGCATAGTTTGATATAAAGTGAGCAATTTTTGAACTTACTGTGTTAATCTGCTTATCTCACACATACTCTGATGTCAAAATATAACATACAAAAATAAGCTTATATAAAAAGAGCAGAAATGGTCCCTTAATGTTAACAATAGGTAGCATATAATTTTAATGAGAAGGATGGTACGTCTTTGTAAATACAAAGTCAAGATCCACCTTAACAGAATTCAGTTTCAGGATTGATCTGGGTTAATGCCCACCTACGTTGGAATCAACCAAGTGATCAAGTTATGTTTTTCAAGCAATCAAGTCTGGTTGGGAGATGCAATTTCTAACCATGAATTTGTGTGAGTCGTGAAAGATAAGACTGCTTAGATCTAGCCAACGTTTTGGTCCGTGTAGTTTTTGAAGTGAATATGGAGTGTTTGGTTAATGATTTCTACCATTTTCAGTATGTCAAGGGTTTAATGCTAAAGTGGTCTTTGGTATATGTTATTTTGTTTAAGGAAATGTAGTCCTTTGTTTATAGTTTTTCATGTCCAGTTGTATCGACTATTTTAAAATATGTGACTTCGAATAAGGGTGATGGAAAAACCCTTTCAGGCTAGTATACATTCTGGAAAAGTTTAAGGAATAATGCTCATTATATTGAATGTATGAAGCCTATGTCTATCGGATTTGAATGAAGCCTTGTTAAGTGAGACAGTCATTCTATTATTGCTTAGATTAAAGAATCGGGAGACTACTAAGAATGGTCTTTGATTGTTCCTATTCAATTCATGGATATATAATTCATATTCCAAAGTTTTTCTTGCATTGGAGAGTGTGTAGATACAGACTTAGCTTGTTGTCATGCTGCTGCTCTGTTGCTCATTTGTTGTTGTTTGAACTGGTTTAGAATTAATGATCTGCTTAGGATATGATATGGGCATGTCCATAGAAATAAGCAGCCATTTTGTAAATCATGCTATGGTCTATTGTTCGTTTGTCTTGGAGGCTCAGTTACCACAACAGTTGATTCAACTCCGTGACCTATGTTCACCCCAAAAAAAATTATAACTGAACCGAATAACCCGATAACCTGATCAACCCCCTAATTCAACTCACAACCTTTTGGTTGTCACATACCGCTAGGCCAAATATCACAGCATCATACTTGTAAAGACTAACACCTGTGGCAACGAGCCATTGAAAGCCTTCAAAGTTCTGGTCTGATAGCGTAATCGCTGTCAAAACCTAACCGAATTCGTGCGCTTTATCAAAGCAAGTATCTCTTTCTGCATTCTAATTAGTAGAGACTCGAAAATGCCAAGAAACAACAAGTAAAATGTTTACAAACCAGTGCACCTAAAAGAAAACAAATGCTCACATTTAAACAAATTGTTACAAACCAAAGAGATGACACTAAGCAGTCAAAAATGCATAACAATGTTCAGAAGCCAAAGAGGTAAAACTACCATTTAGGCGCAAGCCAAAGTCTAGGAAATTGTGAAGTGCTCATTACACTAAGCAGTCAACAGAACCGCCATGTATTACCATAATTAGTTTCCATCCGTCAAATAATTATTTTTGCCACCGGTGATGCCTGTGGGAAGCTTAAGAGAATTTGTAAAATCTGCAACTCTTCATCCTCATCAAACGCACTGTAGTCTAGGGTTATCTCCACCTTCTTTAGCACAGATGACTTAGCCAAGATAAGTTTCAAAAAATTTAACTCGTTCCCCGAGTCTTTAAAACCTCTAAAATGTACTTCCTTCAGATGCTCCAGCCAAATATCTGGATAGCTATCTACCGTAAAGGAGTACTATATTTCATCTTCCGTACACAACTCATCTTCCATATTGGAGCATCTTGTTCGAGCTCTCTGTTATCAATATACTAAAATCGTTAGTATTTTGGCATAAGAATCAAAACTAATATGACATAAGATGGATTTCTGGTATTACCTCAAGTTTCTCCAAGTTCAGGGTGTTTCTGATCAAAAGAACAAGAAAAGATGAACCGCATTTCTGAGTGAAAGGTATCTCGTGTGTAAAGAAGTATTTGAGATGGCTTAATAAGGCCGGAAACTCTCGTGGAGTTCTGTCATGAACAAAATACTTGACGGACCAAAACAAAGGTTAGTAATAAGTCAACTGAAGGATTCACGAAAACTAAGATCCGGTGGTCTTGGTGAGTCAAACCACATGATATCTATTTTAGTGAGAGAAAGCAGTGAGATGGAAGATGAACTTGTTATTAGATGGAAAATGGATGAAGGATACAAATGACTCAACACCAAAATTATGACTCAACCCCTTTATGGAAGCCACAGAGGGGTATATATAGCCCATACGCCTCTAAACTATACATAGTTGCCTATTCTAGTCCTCGCGTATGTGACTATGATAAACTATGGTAATTTTGTAATGTCGTCACGTAAAAGTGAATTCCCAATAATCTTCCCTCACGGGACGATATACAGAATTACTTACAATAATTTCCTAACAAATACATAATGATTAAGAACAAGAACTTCCATGAAGCTTCATATGCTGATGACGTCTTCTGTGGTGTTTGAATTCAAGTTCTCACTCCAACATGAACATTCTTTGTAGTACCTTCTAGAGAAATACTGTAATAGTCATGGACTAATAACCCATACACTTCTGGGTTAGAGAAGCTTCTGAATTAGCTTCCCAAAATTTGTGCCCCATATTCTTTGATTTAGAAGCTTTAAAAAGCATCCCCCAAACTAGCAATGTAATCGCTTCCCCCTAATCGTCATGCCACATATTCAATTAGACGCTTTCAACTCCCCCCAGAGCTAGCAATTCCTCTCTTAGAGCAGTTTTCAAAGCTACTTACAAGCTTAGAAAAATTAAGTGCACAGCGGAACTGGTAAGGATTAACCACATAAATATTTACTCTCCTTTAAGAATAAGCTTAGTGATTGATCGTTAGGGGTAAGCATTATCTATCAGCAACGTATCTCTCACGCTTAATAATTCTTCTCACACCGCTTCCCCCCTGGAACGTCCAAATAATGCATACAAAAGTTCTCAATGTATCACTTCCCCTATTTGTCTGAAGAAATGCACCCAAAAGCCATAGTTTAAAGCGCTGATATTCTCTGCGGTTAGGACATTTGTCTTCCCGACATGGCCTAACTTTAAAAAATTCAAGAAAGATACTCCATGTCAAGCTTTCAAGAACAAGACAGGCAAAGGCTCAAGGGTGAATCTTCTCCTTCCCCCTTGCTGGTTTTGACAGTCCGGAATCAGCAGACACCTTTGAAGTGCATTTACCATGAGTACTTGTTGAGGAATAAATTAGCTCAAATCTAACCCGTGAGATCAATTTTGCTGATCAAATCTCTACTCATAACATCTCTTTGGCTATCATTTAACCAACCGTCTTGTAGGCTTTTTGAAGTAACCACTGATGAAGTAAACCAGATATACCAAACTTGAAACTGAAGTAGAATTTCCCGTTCTTGTGACTTAAGCTTGCACTAATGTTGGAAGAACGGTGTAGAGAATTTGTGCTCCAAGCAAATCTCTAAGTACTCAATACTCCACCCAAAGTATGAGACTTTCATCACCTCTTGCGATCATCCACAACGTCTTAGCGTGTGACACTGAGTACTACAACGTAACTCCTTTAAGTGATAGTTAACCAGGTCTTCAACCATCCACCCCTTGACTGCTGGAAACTAGATAAACCAAGTCTTCAACTTAAATTAAGCTCGAGCAAGTTATCATTGAAAGTCATGCATCCAGCCAACCCCGACTTCAAGATAAAATAAGAACACGCCTTCGTGAAATGCCACTTCAATCTCAAATAGGTGATGCCTGATCAACTCCGTAGTCACTTAGAAAAATTAACTCCAAATCTAGCCATACAAATTAAATTTCATGATTCTTTATAAGCATTGATCCCAGTTTCGTCACATTGTCACTTTGTCATTTTGAACCTCGAATATAACCGATAAGCATTTAATCTTAACTATTTAGCCCAACTTAACCAATTTATACACCAATTTGTAGAAACTTTTGGTTAAGAGGATAGGACTACAATAAACAAGCTCCAATGTAACCATTAACACCTAAATGTAGCAATAATCATCCCAAGTGAATCATATAGCCAAATTTAGATTTAATACGAAACGATTAACACTCAAACCGTTGTACCCGGGTCCATCAGCCCATCAACAAGTGACAACACGGCCTTCAAATTAAAATGATAATCGGCACAGTAGGCCACTATTTAGTTCCACAACAGATATAGCCCAAGATTTTGATAAGTGACCATATATAAAAGGCTCATACCCTAATATTTCTCACTTAACCTAATCATAAACCAATACGCCTCCACCTAAACCATTTCTCCCAAATCTTAGATCTACTCCATCTCCCCTTATCACTCCAATAATAGCAGATCAAAACACCTTCACCAAATAAAAATGCATCACAACCAAACTCATATAATCATATGAACACGCCCAATGATCGAACCCTTTTAAAACCTATTCGTTCTTAGTTCCTTCAAGCAATAATCGAACAACAAATAAAGAGAATATAGCTTCAAGATCGGTTATGAGGTCTCGGGTACGTTTCGTTTATTGTTTGCTTGTCTTGTTTATTGTAAGACCGAAGATAAAGAATGAAGAAGACACTTATGTCTTTGTTCACTCTTTAAGGTTTCGAAGAGTAATAGAAGCTAAGCTTCTTAAAGATCAATGATGGTTTGTCTTGTTCGTGTTTGATCTTGTATGATAATTAAGGTTATTGTACAACACAAAAGAACAAAAGACTGAGATCTTGTTATGATTTGTATCGAGTCATTTAGTTTCGCTACTTTCACGATTATGAATCATGTCCGAAGAAGAAATGTTACAAGGAAAAGATTATTCGGACGGATTATGATAGTGAAGATGGTGGAATTAAACCGAGATGTATTGCAAAAAAAAGAGAGAAGGAAGAAAAATAGTTGTTCAAAAGAAGTTTATACCGAAGAAATCACTTGGAAGGATTGATTGTTCGTTGATACGTTACAAAAATCAACGATGTAAAGTCTTGTAAAAAGTGGCCGATATCACCACTTATGTAAAAGTATGTAAAGAGCAGGATGTAAGGGAAGTTGACCGTTATGGGAACGCCAACTTTGGTTGTCTTTATCATTTCTGTGATCGAGGCGTCTGTCTATAAGTGCTATTAGTAATTAAATACCACTTACCCGTTTGCTTGAAACCAACCCGGATTATAGCCTTTTGCGTAATTTTGGGTGTTTATGTTACCCACAACTTCATACCACTCACAAACTTGAACCACGTGTTACACCCTCCATACTTTTGGATCACGCTTCAAATCACCATAGGTATCGTTGTCTTGACTTAAATACAAATAAAATTATTATTTCAAGACACGTTACCTTTGATGAGACGGTATTTCTTTTTCGCTCTATGACACCCATCACGCCTCCCTCATAAACCATTTTGGATGAGCCACCTAATGTTATTTCTCATATAATACGCTTGTCACCTACTACAAATACCCAAAATCCTAACACGACACCTACAGAGCCTCTTACACCCAATATTATAAACCAAACTACACCTGAATGATCAAAATGAGCCAAGTAATTTACCCAATTCTCCTATACATTAGGCCCGACAACACAATAGCCCACCAATGACACATCTTCTACTAGCCCACCATTACCACCACACGTGGCCCAACACCCAAGTCCACCAGCGGCCCAACACAACAGCCCTCCACTAAACATGACCCAACAAGATATCGTTGCCCCTTCTATAAACCCGAACTTGGTTTCTACTCACCCCATGGTCACACTATTTCGTGTCATGTCTAATCAGCCCCTAAGCGTCTTAATCTTCATGCGTCTACCATTTCTCCCCTACCCAAATCATATACTGAGGCTGATGACATCAAATAACGTCACTGTATTATATCATTTATCCCATCTGTTTTGCCCACTTTTATATAATTATTGCATTATTTGGTACTTAATTGCTTTAAAGTTGATAAATGCAGTAATTCAGGAGTGTTTTGTGAAGACAAGCTAAAAGGCGCATAATTTGGAGCTAAAACGAAGACATTTGAAGAATGAAGATTTCTGACTACATACGCCGTATCCAACAAAAGAGATACGACATATCCGCGCCAAGACTTCACAAGAAAACGCGTTTGACCAATTCCTAATACGGCGTATCCCTTATGTCTACATACGCCGTATCCATAAAGATAACTATTCGAAGATACAGTAAATAAAGTAAATTGGGAATGATATCACTGATTGATTAAGAACGTAGCGCGCAGTCCAAGGAATACAGCCCAATACGCTGTATCGACCTTGCCAGATATGGCGTATCGAGTCTTTTTCAGACATTATAAATAGAAGACTCAAAAATGAGTTTTCAGTATGCAATATCATATTCTTTATACCATACTCATTGAAGACGAATTTTAGAAGAGAAGATCAGCCACCAAGGTCAAGCATTGATCACGAATCTATAGAAGACATCATGTAATTTTTACTCTCTTAATCGTTTGATTTTCATTGTTTGATTACGCTTATATAATTACAATAGCCATCTTAATGAAAGTTCAATGTTTGGTTTATTTTAAAATCAATTTCTTAATTTATCGTTGATTGTTTAATTATGTTTATCACCTCATACTTGTTTATGTGTTTGAATATGCGACCTATCATTCAACTGGATCTAGTGATACGGACCAAGTAATCTAGATACCAAGATAGCTCTCCATATCATGTTTTATATTACTAGACCAATAGGATCACAAATAACGTTCTGTCTTTGTCTTTTAATTATGAGTTTAGTTGGACCGGTAGGTGACCCGTTTATGTTTCAGCAATCATGCTCTTAATTAATTGATAAAGATTTGAATAGTGGACTACCAGTATATGAAACACCATCAAACAATAAGTGGGTAAAGTCCCGTTGGGCTAGGGTTTTAACAGGATCACCATTGCTTTGATTCCCTAAGATAGATTATAATTAAACTAAAGGATGCTTTATGCAGATGCGTTAATTATGACAGGATTAATCGTGTCTAGGTCTTAGGATGATGTCCCGCCTAAGTCTTAAGAATGATATGCCGCTTTGAGATAAGTAAACTATTACACTAAAACAAACAAACCGACATTGAACTGGATTGAATATGGCTAATACAGTTTTCTATCATTTGGCTTGTATCGCTTTTCTATCTTCTAATTTTCTTCTTTTGTGTTTATTGTTGAATTGGTATTTGTCATCACCAAACTTGTGCCAGTCTCTCAGGCTGAACCCCCCATTTCATTAGACAACGTACATAGCATAGGTTTAACCAGTAAATAGACTAATTAAAATACTGATAGAATATAGGATTAAATTTTCACTCTTAGTTTTCGACAACTCCATCTTGACCGGGTACACTGCTCGTACATTGTTTGTTTTTAGGTTTTTCGGGCTAAATTAGAAACTTAAAACCGTGATAATCAAATAATTGACCCTTTACGACACACATCAGGTTTTTGGCGCCGCTGCCGGGGAGTGAAATTATTAAACCTTATTCTTATCAGTATTTTTAACCTTTAATTTAATTTAGTGTAATATAATCATTTAAATTATGTTTGTATTTATTTGCTTTGTGTGTTTAAATTGTTTGTTTTAATTCTCGCATTTAATTGTTTTAAATAGTATTATGTTCGGACTGATCACTCTGATACCCGTAACCACCACTGGGATACGACGTATCAAACCTTCTAATCAGGACAGCATATTGAGTTTTACTGTCTAAACGGCGTATCTGTTTCACGACAATACGGCGTATTCCGTAAACTCTATATGGCGTATTGGCATTCAACCGACCTATATGGCGTATTTAGACCAATTGGATACAGCGTATTTGTCATCCGATACAGTAACGGTAGCAATTTTTTTGTTATCGATTTCCTGATTTATGTGTTCCCTCCCCAAGGGCACATCCTACTAATCGTTTGTGCTTAATTTCAGGAAACCGTTTTACGAACAATGGCTAAACCTATCCCAAAAAATGCTCAAGAACAAAATCCTGGTGAACCAAAGGATGAAAGAAACGTGAAAATCAAACTCAGTAAGGAATTATTAACTGAACTACAACATAATACTTTCAGCGGAAGAAGTGAGGAAGATGTGATCGAACATATCGGCAAAATTCTTGAAATACTAGATTTAGTCAAAATAGCCGGTGTGGACCCTTTTCAACTCCGCATGAAAGCCTTCCCTCTCTCACTTTCAAAGGGCGCAAAAGAATGTGATGAAATAGGGGAATGGAAATATTTCCACCTGAGAAGAGTTAGTGAAGAAAATTTTCAAGAAATTTTATCCCCTATCATGTGCTAGCAATTACGATAAGATGTGCGACGATGATGAAGAAGGTCGTGACCCACTCGAATTCATACCTTGGAGAAACTCGAAGTTCAAGGACCATAAAAAAGTGGACGAGACGACTAAACGCGCACTATTGTATACCTGGATAGAAATTGGAAAAGAGGAAGGACTATTGAATGATGAAGTTTCAAGCAATGAAGAATGGGAGGAGCAAGAATACGGGAACCCTCCTAAAGACTCATTCCCCAAACCCTGTTTTGAAATGGATAAAAACAACCATAATGAAAATAACAGGAACACTTACAAATCGAGTGGTATGGATCTAAGTAGCGCACCTCAATATGAGAATATAAATAATGCACAGCCCAACGAAGGACTATGCAGAGTGGACAAATTCGAAGTGATCAAATACAGGATTGGAGATAATGAAGAATTTTTAGCCATATGCACACGCGAATGTAACTCTTGGGAACGAACTGTTAACGGAGTATCAAGTATTTACCATGACATCTTTCGCAAAAAGGATGAAGGATGGACCGTACATCGCACCAAATAAAAGAAGAGGAAAAAGGTCGAACTTAAAGACTAGCTGAAACAAAAGTGCTTTCCGGGAGACAACCCAATCATTTTAATTGTTTGTCGCATTTAATTGTTTGAATTTTAATTTTCTCACGAGTCTGTCTTCCCAGACATTACATACACGTATTGAAACACCATGGATTACGCGTATGCATTCTGGACTTACAGTTGATTAAAACTAATTATTTACTTCCCAGTAATTTAAATTGTTTTCTACAAGGAACCATACGGCATATCCCTAGGTTGGGATACGGCGTACTGAGCCCGTACAGTTGTTGTTTAATTGTTGCTTGTACACATTGTAGCGAGAAAGAATTTGCACTTGTCTCTAACCTTTTATAGACCATGCGAAACATTGATCTGGTATATGCTGAAAAAAACTTTGTGTTTGAACTTATTCGGGCATTCTGAAGCCCTAGTCAACACACTTTTTCTCAAGAACTCATCATGGAGAATTATCACGAGCAAAACATCAGGGAGTTTTCCGTTCTAATTCTATTTTCCCTTATTATTTAATTATTTTATCTATACAACGAGACGCTGTATAAGTTTAATTGGGGGGAATGAGAAATTAGAATTAACTTTGTCCGTCTTTTTTACAAAATAACATGCAAAGGTTAAAAATGGTCAATTTTTTTTTCAGCATGACTTTTGTAAAAATCACTAGTTACATTATCTAGCGCACTATAACCCTTGATACATATTGTGAGAATTAAGCGTATTTTTCGTTTCTAAATGTCTACAAAATTCCAAAAATTTATGTAATGGACTTTAGAACTTGGTCTGGTATATCACTCGAGACCGTCATGATTAGTACTATGAATTTAGATTGAAGAACATGTTCAACTGATAAATTTCTAGTATTAAACCAAATACAGAGAATGTCGTAAAAATAACTAATTTCACTGGTATTAGTTAACTCCTGTAACCCCTTGATACTCTCATTTTTAGAGTTAAATCCCCTAGAAACAAACCTTTAAGCCATTCCTTTCTTTTGTACACCATATTTATGTTTCGTGACACCTTTGCACCCTTACCTACCGAGAGATTAAGCCTATATCTCTATGTTACTATTGCATTCGTGTAAAACTTGTATATTCTTGTGTCAAAGCGAAATTTTTCTATCTTTGTAATGGTCGGGAAATTGCACAATGCAATGGGAAAATATGTAGCTCGTAAGTTTCGCTACTTTTCGCAATTATGAATTATGTCCGATGAAGAAGTACTACAAGGAAAAGATTATCCGGATAGATTATGAAAGTGAAGACGGTGGAATCAAACCGAGGTTTATTATGTATTAGGAAAAAAATGGAAAAAGAGAAAAAAAGAGAAGGAAAAAAAATAGTCGTTTAAAAAAGAAGTTTATACCGAAAGAATCACTTAGAATGATCGATTATTCGTGCTAACTTACAAAAATCAACGATGTGAAGTTTTGTAAGAGTGGCCGTTAACAACACTTGTGTATAAGTATGTAAAGACGGATTAAGGAATTGATCGTGTATGAGAACGTAACTTGGTTATCTTTTCATTGTTTGTGAATCGTGCTCTGTCCTATAGATATTCGAGACTTTGTCATGGACGGTCAGGAGAAAAGTTACTAGCAACCGCACCTTTATTTGTTGCTTAAAATCAATTTGTTTTGTGAATTATATTACAACCATTATACTTCCCTTTCCTACAACTAACCTTTAGTGTCTACTCGAACGAGACTTGGTCAGTAGGCTGTCTATTCTGTCGTTAAGGCCATGTATGCATGTTCTGCAGCTCCTTGTAGATGACGAATTTTAGTGAAAGAGATAAGTCCCTACCCTATATCATTCTACATCTTCTAAACCGCTGTTAAACCAAGAACAGGATGTGTTCGTAATTGTATATGCTATTTCGTCTTACGGCCATGTATATACGATACAGCTGCCTTGTTAGTGTGGTACTTATGGTGAAAGGCTGTTGAATGATCAACCGTAAGCCTTCTTAACCCAATTTAGCTTTTGACTTGTTCTTCCTTAGCTTTAGCGATGGAGATGTGTATCCTTGCCAAGCTTAGATTACAAAACTATTCACGACCGAGCAAATTGACGTACTACTTAAATGTTGCACCCTAGAATAGAGTGAGCTGAGTTTTTCATTTTCATAATTTCGTGAGGAGCTTAGTTATGTGACCTTGATTAGGATAAAACGATGATTAAACGGAAACTCCTTAACTTCGTTGGACACATTTTCATAAACTAAACTTTTTCTAAAGTCAACTTGAGGAAAAAAACAATAGGATATCAAGTGGGGGATATTGGATGACATCAAATAACGTCACTTTATTATATCATTTATCCCATCTATTTTACCTACTTTTATATAATTATTGCATTATTTGGTACTTAATTGCTTTGAAGTTGATAAATGCAGTAATTCAAGAGTGTTTTGTGAAGATAAGCTAAAAAGCGCATAAATTAAAGCTAAAACGAAGACATTTGAAGATTTTTAAAAATTCACCAGTATGTCGTATCTAACTAAAGAGATTCGGCGTACCAGCGCCAAGTACTTTACAAGAAAACGTTTTGACCAAGTCCCATACGGCGTCTCTATGCTATCTACATACGCTTGTATCATGAGAAAACTATTCGAGAGATATGAAAATCAAGTAAATTTGGGAATGTTATCAAAGAATTATTACGAACGTCGCGAACACCCAAGAATCCAGTCCTAATTCGCCGTAATCGACCTATCTGGATACTACTATCGATAATGTTTTTACAACAACTATAACTAGATACTCAAAAAAACGAGTTTTTTAGTGTGCAATATCATATCTTTATACCATACTCATCAGAGACGAAGTTAAAGAGAAGATCAGCCATAATGTCATCATTATCATGAATCCCATAGAAACATCATGTATTTTTACCTCTCTAATCGTTATGATTTCAATGTTTGATACGCTTGTATAATTAAAATGTTTGTGGGTTAAATCCCCTCGGGTAGTAGCCAGCTTAATGAAAGTCAATGTTTGGTTTGTTTAAAAATCGATTTCTTAATTTATCGTTGAGTGTTTAATTATGTTTATTCACCTCATACTTGTTTATGTGTTTGGAATATCGACCTAATTATTCCAACTGGGTCTAGTTTACGGACCAAGTAATACTAATACCGGATAGCTCTCTCATAGTCGTGTTTCATATATCTTGACCAATAGAATCACAAATAACGTTATTTCTTGTCCTTTTGATTTATAGCCTAGTTAGACCGTAGGTGACCCATTTATGTATCAGCAATCAATGCTTCTTAATTAACTGATAAAGATTAAAATAGTAGACTACTCATAATATAAAACACCTTCAAACAATCAAGTGGGTAACGTCCCGTTGGGGGCCTAAGTTTTTAACAGGATCCCACTGCTTTAAAATTTTCTAAGAGAGAATTATAATTAAACTAAAGTTTGCTTATTAGGATTTGTATGCGGATGCATTAATTATACAGGATTAATTGTGTCTAGGTCTTAGGATGGTGTCCCGCCTAAGTCTTAAGAATGATATGCCGCTTCGAGATAAGTAAATCATTGCACTAGAACAAACAAACCAACATTGAATCGGATTTAATATGGCTAATACAGTTTTCTATCATTTGGCTTGTGCCGCTTTTTTATCTTCTAATCTTCATCTTTTGTGTTTATTGTGTTTTGAATTGGTATTTGTCATCACCAAACCTGTGCTAGTTCTCAGGCTGAACCCCCCATTTCATTAGACAACGTACATAGCATAGGTTTAACATGTAAATAGACTAATTAAAATACTAATAGAATATAGGATTAAATTTCCACTCTTAGTGTTCGACATCCTACTTACCGCGAACTCCATCTTGACCGGGTACACTACTCGTTAAAGTGTTGTTTTAGGTTTGTTGGCTAAATTTAAATTTAAAACTTGATAATCAAATAATTGACCCTACACGATAGAACATCATTCATGTATATTTCATATATGATATACTGGTTTTTTGTACCCTTTGATGTTTTGATTATCATATTTGATAGTTTGTATTTAACAAGTTTGAAAACAATCATATGTGCTTTCTAAATATCATATTTGAATTACTGTTTTGATTTTTGTTCCCTTTGTTGTTTTGAGTTAAAATAATCATATTTGAGAGCTGTATTTAACAGTGTTTTGAAAAGCAATTATATGTGTCTTTCTGATATCAATATGATATCATTTTTGTTCCTTTTGTTATTTTGAGTTATCATATTTGATAGCCGTATTTAACAAGTTTTGAAAAGCAATCATATGTGCTTTCTGAATATCATATATGATATACTGGTTTTGTTCCTTTGTTGTTTTGAGTTATCATATTTGATAGTTATATTTAACATGTTTTGAAAAGTAATCATATGTGCTTTCTGAAAGAAATCATATATGATTTAATATGTACTTTATATTTTATCTACCATCATAATATGTGTTAAGACAATGAACATTTTGTTTTCCTGTTGTAAATGCTAAAACACCCAAGTGATTACCAATTTGCGCAATGAAAACTGTATCAAAATAGACATAATTCAAAATTAACATCTGCAGATGTTTCGGCATTTCCATTTAATCATAATTCATAACTACTTAGTTTCATTACAGAGTTAATGCCCCAAAATGTGATACAATCTATGGTACCACCAATGGCATCCTAGATTACCAGTTAAAGCCCCCAAAATGTGATAGAAACTACAGTATCACCAATGGCATCCTAGATTACCAGTCTAAACCAAAATCCCAGTGGGGAAGCACTTTCGCTCAGGGTAGGTGGTATGACTCAGCGGTGCTATTCAGAGAAGCCCCTCGACGACTAGGTAACCTCCAAGCTCAGAGCAACCCCAAAGGGGTTCTCCTGCATACCACATACCTCTTCCCACTGGAATGGTTTAGCAACTGTCTTTAAACAACAAAATAATACTAAGAATAGTTTAAAAACGAAAACAGTAATAGTATCTGCAATTGTTCAAAAAGTCTTGATCATCAAATGGCACTTTGAACTCTTTCAGATTCTTGTTTTTCTTTCTTCATTTTGATTGCCTCCTTGATCATTTGCTTCCTCAAAGTCTTGTTAGTGTTACGTCTTGCAAATTCTTGTGCTTCGGTACTTATCTTTTCTCGATGTATGTTTATTTCATGACTCAGTATCTTTGTTGCCAACCTCACCCTCATCTTTATTATATCTAATGTATTTCCTTCTTTTTTTGTCAGGAATTTGAGGTTCTAATTGTTTGCAGTCTCTCCATTGTAGTGCTCCATATGCATCATCAAAAAATGCCACAATCTGTGTCATTCTCGTTTGTTCCCTATTTAGGCTTGAGGGTTGTCGGCTTTTTGTTCAAGACATCTTTAGCTCTTGGATGTTTCACTTTTTCAAGATGCATGGAAAATAATTTTTTCCACATAAAATAAATTTTTCAGAGTTAAAATATCATATATGATATCATACATATAAGCAACATTTAGTTATATATAAAAGAGATTATTACATTAGTATCATATATGATATCATATTTAGTTACTTACCAACAGTTCACAGACAGTCTTATATTTTGCGTCATAGGTCATCTGTGTTTTGGAGTTGTCGATTATGACTGTATTGCCCTTCAAGAAGTTGAATACGACTAGGTAATAGTGTTCATGGGCAATGATTGGAAAGAATGCCTATACAATTTAAAATGCATTTCGTATCAGTTGAATGCAAATAACTTAAAATTTATAATTGAAAATATGGGTAGCAATTGCGTTACCGATGTCTAGAGCTGTTCATGTTTTTCACTTTCAGGTCTTTTTTAAACTCGCTTGTGCGTATTTTCCTTTTAAAAAAAATAATTTTTATCAAGTTTTAACTTAAAAAACTTCGATCTACCTAACGACGCACAACAGCAAAGAACCCGAATCGTGGATAGTATGAATGGTACATACGGAGGACGTCCCAAAGCTAATTGTAATTAGTTTTAATTGAAATGTCGTGTTTTGAAAATGGGTTTGAGTTGATTTTCAATTAAAATATAAAAGAACAATAAAAATAAATAACTGAAATAAAAGGGATAGGTAAAATATCATAGGAAATTTTGCTAACCTAGTTCAACCTCAATTACTATGTTATGAAACAATTTCCTGTCAATGTCAAACTAGTTTTCATCATTGGTTTCTAAGGTCGACAGACTTAAATGTGCATATATAGTCTATCCTATACTCTCTGCGATTCCAAACCATCCCCCAAATCATCTGGAGTAGTTTTATCCAAGGTTGTAGTGATTAATATCACCAACTATTCCAAAACTTATCTTATAACTTATAAAGATATTAACCTGCCTTTTAAGTATCCGAGGTGATATTGGCGGTGATTCGGTCATCCTACACCAAGTAAGGAGTTAGTGGCTCCTCCCTGTACCCATTGATCCATCATGACAAGGTCATCTATTATGGAGAAAGCTAGGTGTCCAAAACCACCCATAATACCAAAGCCCTAATGTTACACGATATCAAGGAATATCTAACCGAAACCATAATTAATAGGCAACAATCATAACTAAAGTAAATAAATAACTAGGCCAGCAATTAAGTGGCTTACCGCTCATGTAACGGAAACACAGTAAGAGATAAAAGAAATCATATATTGAAAACTCATAAAATTGGCTTATAGGATTCGTATTTTGAAACGATTAACTACAAAAGATAAGTAAGTGGATCTCCCTTAACTTCAGTGGAATTTCTTTTGAAGTTGGAAGCGATTGTCGCCTCTCCAATTGGCTGTAGAGGCGTAATGTCGGAATAGCTTTGAATAGGCCTCAATTTAAGATATTGAACCTGTTTACGGCTATAACCAATAAATGTGTTACGCCGTCACCATTATACACGGCATTTCATATTTAAGCAGCTGTTACGGCATAACCAAATATGGTGTTACGTCATAACCTTCATATAACTTCCATATGTACGTGATCTTCATTCCATATTTGTGGATCTTCATGGTTACGGCATAACTGGATAAGGTGTTACGCCATAACGATAAGTTTGACAAGATTTCCTTCCAAATATAGGGTTACGGCGTAACTAGATATGGTGTTACGCCGTAAAGTTATGCCGTAAAGTCTTCCTTGATCTTTGTACTTGCTTAATTTATGGTTTACGCATAACCATTTTTGGTGTTTATGCCGACACACTCGTCAGAATTTACACTTTAAGTCCTTTTTCCCTTGTTTCTTGTCACTTTTCTGCATTTCACCTGAAAACTACAAAATAATAGAAAATATCTTGTTTTCGAGTGTTAGTGAAACATTTACAGGTAATTTAGGGGGTATTTTGCCACCAAAAAGTATTAAATATTTTAAGTATCAAGATACCCCCCCCCCCCCCCCACATGATTCTGGCTGCCCCAAGTTAGAACCTGTTTAAACATTTCTAAAAAGATTTCTCGATAATAATTTCAAGAAAGAAATTTATAAAACGTCTTATCTAGAAAACATCAAAGCCAAACACCTCACGAAAAAAGAATAAAATTCACTCACTCTCACTAATCTAAGTGTTTCATTTTCCGGGGTGATCGCTCACAGCACAATCATAAAACATGTATTCTATCATAGCCTTGGAAAGTAACTCACAATTCTGGACCAGTTAGAATAGGGTGGTCCCTAAAGAACTCTCAAAGGCCACAAGGGTATTAGTTAAAGGATATTAAGTACTAAATAGACAAGTGATACACATTTAAAGGTTGATAATGTAAAAACATAAAACAAATAGTCTAAAGTAATCTAAGGTTGTCATAACTAGCTACTATCTACCCATGGGTCCTAGAGTCACAGTCTGAAAATCTGATCTTCAATAATGGGCTACTAGCTCCATTCTTCATAAGTATCGGTATCACTTGGTGTAATAATGGGCTACTAGCTCTATTTTATAGAGATGTTATGGCGCAATTATGGGCTACTAGCTCCATTTTTTTATTTTGCACCATCTTTACATTTTTAGCACATGGGTGGCCTTTTGTTGCACCCTTTTTTCCTCATAGTAAATATTAATCTACAGGGGTTTATATTTTAATTATGCCCCTGCCATATTTGATATAACGTAAATCCCCCGACGTGAGAGAAACAAGGTCCCCCCCCCCCAAAATGGTGGTAACAAGGTTGGTCGTGATAATCATAACTGATTGATCTTTCACAAAAGTATATAATTCTCGTTCCTATTCTCTTGAACTATAGACTTAAGTAGCCAGAGATTTCAACACAAAGAAAAATAAAGACTACAGGGTAGGCTAAGGTGAAATGGTGTAACGAAACATATAGAGTAGGTTGAAAGCATAGATTGGTTTAACATGGGTGATCTAAGGGTTTCCTGCAAAAATAGATGGAGTGCAGACAAAGGGTTTTATCACGGGAGGTCGACAAGTCATTGTAAAAGTCGATTTAATGCTCACTATAGGCTATTTGGGTGATTTTTCCCTGAGTGTCCTTCTTGAACTATTTATTCCCTGCTAAATCATTAGTCTCAAATAATGTACAGGCCAAGTTCTAAAGTCACAATACTACTGACACACTCAATATGTTGTGGATTTTTTTGATAAGATGATAGAACTGAATATTAGCTTAAATCACACCAAGTATAAAAAGGTAATGTGCAGTCGCAAGATTAATTCTAGTTATTTAAGAAAAATTTGTCAAAATTTTAAAATTGGCATACTTTTTCAATTAATTTTACTCCCCCCACTTGATTTGTACAATGTTCTTATTGTACATTAAGGAAATGAAATAATAAGGAAAGAGTAGAATTAAAATAAGAAACTCCCTGAGCATTGCTTTAAAGTTTAAAATTTGGTAGAAATCTTAATTTCCGTTTTCCCGCAAGCTCTTTATCCCCTGTGATCACAAAACAAACCAAAGAATAAAATTGTTCTACAAGAATTATGAAGTGTACAGGAAATACAAACCTAACTCACTTTCGCAGGAATCACGGTTGCATTTAGCATATGCAACAAGCCTTTTAAACTACTTGGTGGCCAAAGTGGACGAGTTTAGTCTTGTGAGGGCTTCTAGAGAACATACCCACAAAGTCCATTTACGTATATAAAGTTTAAATATGTTTAAAACTTAAAATTTTAAGAATTCAGGAGGAGGTTACGGCGTAACCTTAGTAGTTACGTCGTAATCAAGTGGTAAAATTTTAAGTTTTACAGAGTAACCATGAAATGGTTTATGTTGTAACTACAGTGTTACGGCGTAAACTAAAGTTGTTATGCCGTAACTGCTGCAGATTCAGTAAAGTTACTACATGATTATGAGTCGAGCCGGTCTCGATAATTGCCTCTTAGCTTCTGGATTCTGCAAAACAAAGTAAGAAACATGCAAACCAACTAATGCAAAAAGGAAATTTCATTAAATAAAGGACGGGTTGTCTCTCGACAAGCACTTTTGTTTATTAACGAGTCTTTAAGTTAGACTCATGCTCATTCTATATTTTAACGAAGTATATTGTTTCGTTAATCTCATCTATCTCGTGTCCATAATACTTCTTTAGCCTGTGTCCATTTACCTTAAACCGAACTTCATTATTACCTAACACTTTGACTGTTCCATACGAATAAACTTTGCTTACCGTATATGGTCCATACCATCTGGTTCTAAGTTTCCCTGGAAAAAGTTTTAATCTTGAATTGAAAACTAATACCCTTCACCTTCTTGAAACTCTTTATCCATAATTTTAGAATCATGCCAACGTTTAGTCCTTTCTTTATATGCTCATGAATGCTTGTATGCATCAGTCCAAAATTCATCAAGTTGATTTAATTGAAGGAATCTATGTTTTCCTGTAGCATCTAAGTCAAGATTTGCGTTTTTTAGGGCCCAATATGCCTTGTGTTCAAGTTTAATTGGCAAGTGGCATGCCTTTCTGTAAATAATTATGAATGGTGTACTACCGATAGGTGTTTTATAAGTTATCTTGAATGCCCATAGTGCATCATCCAGTTTATATGCCCATTCTTTTTTGTTTCTGTTAACCGTTCTTTCCAGGATTCGCTTAATGGCTCTATTAGTATTCTCCGTTTGTCTACTAGTTTCGGGATGATATGGAGTAGCAAGTCTATGTGTTCCTTCATATTTCATAAGTGTTTTTTCGAGGAGGTAATTGCAAAAATGTGTTCTACGATTGCTAATTAGAGCCTTCGGAACTCCAAATCTAGAAAATAATTTTGTTAGGAATTTCACTACGACACGTGCATCATTAGTAGGTAGGGCTTATGCCTCGACCCATTTTGAAACGTAATAGACAGCTACAAGAATATATTTGTTTTTTCTCGAGGAGGGAAAGGTCTCATGAAATCAATCCCCCAGATGTCAAAGACCTTACTGACAAGAATGCTGGTTAAAGGCATTTGGTTCTGTGAGGAAATATTTCCTGCCCGTTGACAAGCATAACACCCTTGAACATATTTTGCCGCATCCTTAAAAATGGTTGGCCAATAGAATCCAGACTCGAAGATCTTTCGTACGGTAATATCTTCCCCGTAATGACCTCCCGTAGGTCCCTTGTGGCAATGTTCTAGGATTTCGTGTAATTCTCTACCGAAAACACACCTTCTTATAATTTCATCAGGACATGATTTGAAGAGGTATGGGTCGTCTCATATGTATTTCCGTACATCGCTCAAGAATTTTTTTTCCTTAAATAATAAGTCAGATGCTGAGGAACGATCTTAGAGACAAGGAAATTCGCATAATCTGCGTACCATGGGTCTGTTTCAGTATTCTTAAGTTTAATAACCATGAGGTGTTCATCAGGAAAATTATCTTGTATGGTATCTTCGTTTAATTCCTCCAAACCGGGATTTTCAAGTCTAGAGAGATGGTCAACAACTAGGTTTTCAGTCCCCTTTTCAATATTGAATTCCTGAAGAAGCAAGACCCACCTTATTAGTCGAGGTTTAGCATCCTGTTTGCTGAAGAGATATTTAAGGGCTGAATGATTAGTGTAAACCACCATTTTAGACATTATTAAATAGGACCTAAATTTGTTGAATGCGTATACTACTGCTAATAGTTCCTTTTCAGTAGTAGTATAATGTTCTTGATCATTGTTCATAGTTTTACTTGCATAATAAATTGGGCAGAATTTTTTCTCAGTCCATTGTCCTAGAACAACTCCAACGCAATAGTCGCTGGCGTCACACATTAACTCAAAATCTAAATTCTAATTAGGGGCAATGATCACCAGAGCAGTGATAAGTTTATCCCGAAGTATGTCAAATGATTTTATGCATTCGTCTGAGAAGTCAAATTTGGCGTCTTTCACCAACAACTGAGTCATAGGTCAGGCTATTTTTGAAAAATAATGAATCTTCTATAGAATCCGACATGCCCTAAAAATCTTTGTATACCTTTGACGTTGGTTGGGTAAGGTAAACTAGCGATCACATTAACTTTAGCTTTATCAACTTCTATTCCTACTTTAGATATTTTATGCCCTAAAATAATTCCTTCTTTGACCATAAAATGGTATTTTTCCCAATTGAGAACTAGTTTTGTTTCTTCACATCTGGCTAACATTTTTGATAAATTATTAAGACAAGTTCCGAAAGAATTCCCGAACACAGAGAAGT